>SNQJ01S0011047.1:24779-59219 GCA_010110895.2 Picea sitchensis
AATATAATTGCTTCCTTATCCTTCCTAGCATGAGGTAATTGCTTTGGAATCTTAAACTTGTGTCGAATAAGTTTGGGTCTCTCCCATTTTTGGATTTGAAGGGTAACATTGAGTTATTATATTTTTAATCACATAAGATCGTGACCTTCCATAAATTCCTCCTAATGTATGTATAGACTGTTTTGCAAATCTGACCATAAGTTAATTTATGATCTTCTTTATTTTACCACATGGATATGTTTATTGGTTGGAATTAATATCCTTCTGCATAATATGTAGTTCCTTTATGTAAGAATTTATAAGATATCTTATGAACTTATGTGGCGTGAGTGTGGTTGATCTTCTTATAAGATCCTTGAAATTGATAAGTAAAGTAGCTTGAGATCCTTGCTTACCGCTTGATATGATTGATGTTATTATCAGTTTAGAAAATGAATATGAAAAGTTAGCCTTGAATCCTTATTACATTGTTTAATACGATGTCTTATGTTATTAAGATACAAGGTGAGTTGCGTAAGGGCATTACCTAGATGTAAAGATGAAACAATTGATAATTGAAGATTGACTTGAATGAAAATGACCTGACGAGTTAAAATTGATGATTACTCTTGCACCATGAAATTAACGCGATGTATGAGTGGTTATGTAATTAGCTTACTCTTGCGCCATGAAAATAAAATTGATGATTACTCTTGCTCCATGAAATTAATGTGATGTGTGATTGGTTATGTAATTTGCTTACTCTTGCACAATGAAAATAAAGTTGATCATTACTCTTGCGCCATGAAAATAAAATTGATGATTACTCTTGTGCCATGAAATTAAATTTGATGTATGATTGATTAAGTAATTAGATTCTCTTGCGACATTAAAATGAGATCGATGTATGATTGATTGAGTAATTAGATTTTCTTGTTCCATGAAATAATGTTGATGTATGACTAATAAATATAAACTAGAGTTATGAGTTTTTATTGATTAAGGAAATTAGACACCTCCTTGTTCCTCATAACGGTCGCCATCCATGAGACCTTAAGTGGTCAAAATAAATCAAATGAATCACGGGCTTAAGCGTTTCTTATGTTTTCTAGAGGTCCTAACCATGCAGGATAGGTTGGGCGGGTAGTTATTTAAATGTTCAGTGACATAGTTGATTAATTATTTGTTTTTTTTTTTCAGGAGCATGATGTGTTGAACTGCATTGCTAATTGTGATTATGTGTGGATCATGTGTTGCTAATCATTATGTTAATGCATTGATTTGTGTTGTTAATAATTATGATAATGTGAGCTTGTGATGTGATTAAGTATGTTGTGATGTTTTTAATTTCGTAATGCAATTTTTTTTTACCTATTGTACATCTCTATTATTGTCGTAACGGAGGGGTAGTTACATATGCTATTAGAGTGGGTTCAAACCCGCGACTTGGGATCATTACACCTTCCACTGTATTAAACACTTGATTAATAACTTATCGTTGATTAAAATTGAAATGTTTCCATGCAGGTAATCATGGTTAGAGGACGTTGTGAAGGTAGACGACGTGGTGCTAGGGGAAGAGGTGTGACATATCTAGTAGCATCCACGCCAGAGGGGTATAACCTCCAAGGAGAAGAACAAGTCATTGGGCAGGAGAATATTATTGTAGAGGATGTGTTTGGTTTGATGGGGTCCTTTCATAGTATTTTAGAGGCCTTGATTAACCGGCTAGATAGAGATGAGGCCAGGGCACCTATACCCAATGAGTATTCATAGCGCGCTCCAGCTGGTAGCGATAGCATTCACAGAGAACTCGAGAAGGTGAATTTTATCGATTTTATGGGTGCCATGGATGGGTCAGCCACCAAGGAATGGTTGGAGAACATGGTGATGTGATTCGCACTTTGTGACTACACCTCCAACATGAAATTCTGCATGGCAGTATTTCAGCTGAAGGGGAGTGCTCTTCTATGGTGGAAAACTCTCCTACCTCAACTAAACATGGTCGTCGAAGATGTGTCATGGTAATTGTTCGAGGAGTGGTTCCAGGAGAGGTATTTATTAGACAAATTCATCGAGCGTCACCTCAATGAGTTCAATGCCTTATGACAGGGTGGTCGTATGGTGTCAGAGTATGAGGCCTGATTCATGGAGATGCTTAGGTATGCCCCACATCTTAACACCAAGAAGCTAAAGGTCAACAAGTTTTTGTTCGTCCTTAAATTCAACATTCATGAGAAGGTGAGGATATTAATGCCTCAAATGTTTCACGATGAAATCCAGAAATCCCTCATAGAGGAGGAAGATCTGACCAACAGGTGTCAAGGTAGGACTTCTGTGAGACCGACTGGACTGACGAAATCAAGTGCACAGCAACATCAGACACCAACAAGACAAACATCAGGTTATCGAGATACGTTTAGAGGATCCACATTCATGAAACTTCGACGACCAACTCCTTAGCAGAGGACTACCTACAAAGGACCACCATATCAGCAACAACGTCTCCCACAATAGCAAAAGTTTAGGCATGTTCAGCAGAACAGACCAGGAGCTCAGGCTAGTAGGCCAACAATTTCTACATCGAGGACCAAGAGTAGTGGACCGAAGGTCGGGTGCTAGACATCTAGAGAGCCACATTACCAGTGAGATTTTCTAGTTGAGAAGGACAAAGCGGTCGGATCAAGAGGACATGCTACAGTTGGAGATTTGGACAAGGCCCACATGATTCACGCAACGGTGAATAACCACCAGGATGAGCACCAATCCAATGTGCTTCATTCTTCAGGTACAGTCTCCGACCAAATTTTTTGTATTTTGATAGATCTAGGTTATACAACGAGATTTATCTCTGGTGCAGTGCTAAAATGAATTAAGGTAAAGGTAGTCGAGCAGGATGAGTTTAGATACATAGAAATTGCTTCGGGTGCCAAACAGAAGGTTGGAGGAAAGGTTACAGACTATCACATTAACTTGGGATATTTTGTAAGGAAGGCAAACCTATATGTCATGATCTTAGGATGTTATGACATAGTGATCAGTATGGACTGGTTGGAATCGCATGATGTGATACTCAATTGTAATATGAAATGATTAAGTTTGACCGATGATGTGGCACAGAGAAGAGTGATTATGGGAAGAAACTAGGGAGTGTCCTTGAGGTTCATTTCTTCCCTACAGCTATAGAAGTGCATGCACAAGGGATGTAAGTTAGATGAAATCTTAGCGCTAAACAATGAGAGCAAGGCAAAAGTATTATAAAACCTTTTGGTAGTACGCGAGTTTGTTGACTTGTTTCCAACAGAGTTACCAGGCTTGCCGCCAGAAAGAGAGTTGGAGTTCACAATCGACTTGAAACCTGGAACTGAACCGATATCAAGAACGCCTTAACATATGTCAACACCTGATTTACAGGAGTTGAAAATGCAACTGAAGGATTTATTAGACCTAGGACTTATACGACCAAGTGTGTCACCTTGGGGTGTGCCTGTTATTTTCATAAGAAAGAAGGATGGGTTGTGGAGACTCTGTATTGACTACCGTCAATTGAAAAAGGCAATGATCAAGAACCAATATCTGTTGCCAAGAATAGACGATTTGTTTGATCAAATGAAAGGTGTGACGGTGTTTTCAAAGATCGAATTAAGATTAGTTTATCACCAGTTACGAATTAAAGAGGAATAAATTCCTAAGACCACTTTCAAGACGAGGTTCGAACACTACGAGTTTACCATTTTACCGTTTGGACTGACAAACGCCCCGGGGTATTCATGAGAATGATGAATGGGGTGTTCCGCAAATACTTGGACAAGTTTGTTCAAGTATTCATTTATGACATATTGATATATTCTCGGATGATGGAAGAACATGACGAACATTTTCTCTTGGTACTACAGTGTTTATGAGAAAAAAAATTATACGGGAAATTATTGAAATGCTCTTTTTACCAATCGAGGATTCATTACTTAGGGCATGTTATATCCGACAAAGGCATCATTGTGGATCCAGCGAAGGTAGAGGCTATTATGGAATGGAATGCACCAACAAATGTACCATAAGTACGTAGCTGTATGGTTTTAGCAGGATATTACCGACGATTCGTTGAAGATTTTTCAAAGATAGCAAATCCGATCACGGAATTTCAGAAGAAAAACAAGAAGTTTGTATGGACCGAGAAGTGCGCGGAAGCATTTCAAAGGCTCAAGGGGTTGTTGATCATAGTGCCAATACTAAAGGTCCCCGACATGGAAAAGGAATTCTTTGTATGCACAGATGCATACAAGGAAGGCTTAGGCGGAGTCTTGATGCAAGACGATCGAGTGATCACTTACATTTCAAGGAAATTGCAAAAGCATGAGGAGAACTACGCCACGCATGATTTGGAGTTATTATCCATTGTGTATGCATTGAGAGTGTTGCAACACTATCCGATTGGATGGAAATTAGAACAAAAAACAAATCATTGTGGATTGCAGCACATATTTACGTAGAGTGACTTGAACGCGCGACAAAGGCATTGGTCATAATTGCTTAGCAAATACGATTTTGAGATTTCTTACATAAAAGGAACAATGAAAAAAGTGGTATATGCATTGAGTCAGAGACCACGCATATTCTCGATGATACCTCTTAAGATTAATCTTCGAGAAAATATTCTAACTATACAGTTCGACGATGACTGGTATAAAGAGGTTAAGGAAAATATCGGACAAGAAACCATGATGGTACCTAATTTTGAAGGATATACATTGGACAACAACGGATTGATGAGGTATAATAACCGGATTTATGTACCACCTAACATTGAATTTAGAAGTTTGATCTTAAGAGAAGCTCATAAAGCAGTGTACATGGTTGATCCAGGAGTCACGAAGATGAGGGTAGACCTTAAGACCTTATTCTTCTGGAAAGGAATGAAAGCGGACATAGTTAGCTACATGGCGAGATGTCTAGAATGTCAGCAAGTGAAAGATGAACATAGACATCTGGTAGGATTACTACAACCACACGCTATTCCAGAATCAAAATGGGAGGTCATTTAGATGGACTTTATTGTTGGATTTCCGCTGACGGCAAGGAGGCACGACTCGATTTTCATGGTAGTTGATACTCTGATGAAGAGTGCACATTTATTCATGTGTGTACGATGTATTAGGCACCATACATAGCTATATCTTTTATCAGTGATATTGTGAAGTTACATGGCATCCCAAAAAGGATCATATTCGATAGAGGATTGATGTTTACAGGATGATTTTGGACCAGTTTCCAAGAGGCTTTGGGGACACAACTGAACTTTAGTACAACATATCACCCTGAGACAGACGAGCAGACAAAAAGAACGAACCAAATTTTGGAAGATATGTTGTGTATGTATGTGATGGACCAACAGAAGTGTTGGAAAGAGTTCTTGCAACTGGTATAGTTTGTGTACAACAACAACTATCAAAGTACCATTAAGATGGAATCATTTGAGTTTCTTTACAAGAGACCATGTCGGACGCCATTGAGCTAGGATCGACTTGAGGATACGGTCTTGGTAGGACTAGAAGCGATCCAAGAAATGGAAGAACAAATGAAAACGATAAGATAAAGGATCAAAGAAGCGCAAGATCGACAGAAGAGTTATGCTGATGCGCATCGCGTTGACTGCAATTATGAAGTTTCTGACCGAGTTTTCTTACAGGTGAAACCACACAAGAGTTCGATCAAGTTTGGAAAGGGTGTTAAACTCTCTCCTAGGTTTTTGGGACCATTCGAGGTTGTGGAAAGGAAAGGAAATGTGGCCTATCGACTAGCCTTGCCTGATTCTTTAAGGTGTGTGCACGACATTTTTCATGTATCTATTTTGAGACATTATGTTAGTGATCATATACATGTGATTGGCATGAGTTCTTTGCAGGTGTCAGATGAGGGTGCACTCATGGCAGAGCCAATCCACATTCTAGACCATCGCATTCGATGGATACGGCGTCGAACAATTGATCAGGTCAAGTTCCAGTGGGACAATTATAGTACAGACTCGGCTACCTGGCAGGACGCATATGATATGCGCCATCAGTTTCCATATTTGTTTGATAGACTAGACATCTAGATCTTTCCAGTGACTTTTATTACTGCATTTTATATATATTGTACAACTTCAGGATGAAGTTTAAAAATAGAGGGTATGTATGTAACATCCCTCTCTTGTAGGCACATGTTATCGACTTATTCTTTGAGGACACTTGCATTCAAGTGATATGGTTATAGTACATGGTTATATATTTCACTTATGGATTCTTATGATGATGTTGATGGATTATGATTTCATGTTATTTAATATATATGTATTGAAAGATGTTATTGATGATTCTTCCATGAGTGTGCAGAACACTTGACATATTTTGGATGTCGATGGCATCGATGGACCTCCTTGGACTCTGGATTGAGTCAGTGAGTGGACTGTATTGGTTTGAGTATTTAATTTTTTCATATGTGACATATGTTCGATTATAGTATGATTTTGTATATGGATTGTTCACAGTTTTTTGTTGATGGATGCAGGTTGAAGATTGTTTGCTAATCTGACTCACATAAGGATTAAAGGGGCCATGCACATAAACCATATATTGAGGAAGAGGTGTGGCAAAGTCCCTGTCACAGCCTACTAGCACTCTCGTCGTGGCTCAAATTGTAGGTTAATGATTACCTAGTTAGAGAGGTCCATGATGTCGTGAGGGAAGACTGAAACAGTCACTCACAAATATTTCTAAGGGGTATGCAATACGGCGGGGTCCTTATTCCTTATAAGCCCTTAGTCTCTCACAAGGTCGCTCGAATGGAGTGTTGACTCCAAGGGTTGGACAACTACCAAAACCAGTCAAAGTCAAGTGGCACCCCTGGAGCACGGGAGTGCATCTTGAAGGGAACGTTATGTGATTTAAAAATAAACTTGAGTCAACAAATATAGGTGGCCTAGAAAACAATAAATTAATTTCACATTGTCGGATTAAAAATAATTATTTAATGAGTAAATTATTAATTATAAATCCCTATAAGAGTCTAATCCTTTTCAAATAAAATTTAATTTATCCCAAGTATAAGTTTTGTAAAGAGGCTAGACTAAAATTAATAACTAAATCAAAATAGGAATGAGGTCAATCAATTTAAGAAATTAAGAAAAATGATATAAGTCTAAAGAATTAATATAACACACGTGTGAACAAGAAAATGCCAAATTGGAATTTAAGATAAGAAAGGACTAATGTTGAAAGAATGTGTATGCATAGAAAGGTATCTAGAGTCTAGTTAACACTAGTCTAACTAGAAGAAGATTCCTATTTTACCTCAACTCAGTTTTAGTAGGGTGTCAGTCATTAAATGGGAATAAAAGGAATAAAGAAACAACTAGGAGTGATTTAAAGAGCACTTTTAGGATGGGTGAGGGAAATTGACTTTAATTAAATAAAATGTGGAATTTCTTGTGCAACTTGGGGAGAGGGTGACAAGTGTAAGGGGGAAATAATTCTAATTTATTAAATTAAAAAGTGAATTAATTGTGCAAGGGGGAATGTGTCATTAAGGAAACTCATATAAAGAAAATGGAAAAGAGGGGAAAAGGGAAAAAAAACAATGGTTATGGGTAAAGTTATGCTGCGGAGTTTTTGATTAGTTTTACTTGTGAGAGTTGGGATACCCAGCTTGAGAGAGAGTGGTGGTTCTAACTTGCGAGGAAAGCTAAGAGCTAGAGGATTTCTGGTTGTTTGTGTGTGTGGCACCTTTGCGGCTCGGGGGGATAAGGGGGAAGAAGAATACCTCTAACATTGGTTGGGAGGTACCGGTGTAGTCTTAACGATTAGCAAACATGAGATCGAGAGGACCGCCAGTTACGAAGATCATCTCCAGGTCCATCTTGGTTGTCGGTTACGATATTTTTTTCTGAGATTGAAATTGTATTAAGATTTAATTTGTATAGTGAGTTATTATAACTTCATCATAAGTTGTTTGTAATTGTAAACTTGAATTTGACTAGTCCTTGATAGTTTTTAATGAAACCTAGAAGACGATTTTATGATAATTTTTGTTATCTTGATTTCTCAAAATGATTTAATGGTTGCCAGCAATTGTTTACCAGAGTTTTAATTAGATTATTATTTTACATGGATTTCATTAACATAGAAATGTTTCATTTTCATATTAAAATATATTATGTATTATATTTAGTGGTGCATAGGAAATATTTAGGAGGAATGAATAACCCCTATGACTACTCTTTTGAACATTAAATTTATGAGATTTAGAATTTTGTACAGTGCTGTCGAATTTAACCTTGGGTTCCTTTCTGATGGGTGTTCTATATGTACTAAATCCCTCAAATAAATTGTCAACTTGGGGTAAGTAAACTTAGAGTTGTAGCACTGTATGTGCCAAGGTAGAAAAGATAGAGGAAGTATGGTCTATCTAAGGAGATGATATATCTAAGGGTTAATCTACTTAAGCAATGACTCTTTCATTTTTATCAATTAGCAAACTCTATTAATGAACTTGAACTATTTACCCTAAGCAGGTTTAAACAATGGATCGATGGATTATTCCTAAATAAGAAAATCAAACCCTATTTTGAACAAGTTAATCTATTCAATATAAATAACAACAGTAAGTAAATTACTTTGATCTTTGATCTTTTATCTTTAAGCAAACAAGCAATCAAACAACTAACCTATCAAAACCACTCAGCAGGTAAACTCATCAAAACTATTCAGCAAGTAAACTCTATTCTTAAAGAAAACTCATAATCATTTATATTTTGTAAAGGATAAATCTTAACCTATTTAATCAAAAGCATCATGATTGTATTAAAAAATTAATCAAAACTACTCTTAATTTGCAATAACAGGAAAATCAAAGATGATGATTATGTCTTTGGTGCCTATTAACATCACGATGACATATGATTATTAATGATAGCTCAAAAGAGATTAATTCAATGTTGACTTCTATAGAGAAATGAAAAGTATGAATCAAGCAATCTAATGAAATCTTTGTCATCATAGAAGAAACATTCAATATCCTGAAAATCGATGTGATCTCTAAATTTCATGCATCAATCATCGATGATTAAATACACTCTTATACTAATTCAAACACACTCTTATACTAACTCAAGTGAATTTGCAAGATTATAAACTCATAACTAAAAGCTTAATTCAAATTCAAACTTCTAATTAAAATTGCTATTCAAATCTAGAACTGAGATTTCATAATTTTTCATAAATTAAACTAAGCTAATCCTATTATTAAAAACTTAGATTGCAAACTAGAAGGATTATAAAAACATAATCCTAAATCTACTTCTAACTTAGCACACTAAAACAAAATTGATAAGAAAAATATATCTATGAAAATATAACTAAACTGAGAATTAAATCAACTAATAAAACTTGCAATTATTTATCCATCGAAGCTGCAAAAGAAACTCTATCTAAACTAATCCCATGTTTTAAAGACTACTATTTTTTAACTTGTGGAAATCAATTTAACACTTTAACACGCCATCTAAGTTAGTAGCTTGCAAGCCAGTCACTAGGAAATGAAAGACACAACATAGCAAATAACTATCTCCTACAAGCAACCTGCAAAAGGGAAATTAAACAATTAAATTGTAAACAACAAATACAACATTTAGAATTACAAAATACATATAACAGAGAAATGAAATGAATTATAACTACACAACTGAAATACACAATCTATCTATATAAGTATTCACCTAGACCACTGGTGGGCCCCCTACCAGGTCGTGGCTACTCCTCAACAGCAAATCACAAGCTCAAATTAACACAGTTCTATTATTAACTTAAAAACGCAGTCTAAACATAAGTTTGCAGACATGTCTCAATTACACAACGAAATGTATTCTTAAAATTTTGTCTTGTGGTCTAGCCACTATTGATGGTATTTATAATGGTTACAGTTTGAGAGGTCGACCACTGTAAGGGTCGACCTCCTCTAAAAATGGTAAATCCCATTAAATTCACTCTAACAGTCTTTGGCTTCTAGAAACTAAATGATCCACTCAGCGATCAACATAACTGGCTAATATGAGATGTCTAGAGATCAGTAGATGGAGGCCATGAGGGGGGGGGGGAACCCAGGTCGTCAATTTGCCCAGCACAAGCCGCCAATACGCTAACCGCCAACCCACCTACGCTCCAAGTGTTGGATCACATGTCGGATGAAGTGTCAGATGAAGTACCAGATCGAGTGTTGGATGAAGTGCCAAACGAGCTACCAGATGGAGGCTCGGACTACAAATTCACCTTGTTGCACATAGATCACACATTAGATCCTTATAAACATCAAATCGAATCAAATTTAACTCAAAACCATTGCAAAACATTGATTTCGCATACATGTTATAAATCCATGTAGAATTGATAGAAAATCCTTTGAAAACTTCTTCAAAATGGTTAATAACACATGTAATACTAGTGCAAAAAGGATTCAATCATCACCACAAAACAATCAAAATACGATCCCAACATTACCCCAATGCCTAAGGATTTGCAGGTCCCAATGCAAACAAAAATGAATTACCCAATATGACTAGACTTGTTGAGAAGGGGATGGATTAGCTTTAGAATATTCTTGCCCTCAAGACTTTGTCTTCACCCTCTTGTGATGTTTCAGTTGTGCATGGAGGTTATGATTGTCATTGATCATTTGATCAGCCAATCGTTGGAGGGAATTCACTTTTGCTTGTAATACTACATTGTCGTGGTGGAGATGCCTATCCATGGCCTTCCTCTCTTCCAGTTGTTGCAACAGCTAAACATTTTTGTGTTGTAATTTTTCAACGACTGGAGTATATATGATCAGATATCTCAGAGGAGGGCTTGTATCCCTTAAAGGATGTAGAGATTCTAACATCTCTAGGATCTGGTGTAGGTATCTATGAGTTAGGAGTAATAGACGGTTTATGAGAGGGAATGGATTTAGATTTTACTTCTCTATCCGGCTCCAATTCTTCTGTAGAACCTTCCCTAAGTATTTTATGGGGGCTTTCAAGATCGGAATACACTTGGATTGGATCTGAAGTGCTTGGGTGTTTTACATTAGGCTTCCCACTTGCATTACAGGTACTTTTTCAAAAATACCTTCCTTTGAACCAATTGGATCCTCTCCTATTTGTAGGGATTACAAGGAAATCTTGTTGAATTGCCTCTTGTAACTTCTTGGGTTGAGGATCAATATATGTTGAGGGCATTGAAGAATTATCAATAGGATTTTTAGTTTTCTTTCCCGATGAAGCTGCAGGGATATCAAAAATTTTCTTGGTCTTCTATTCAGGCAGAGAGATAGATTGAGTAGGAGGGTTTGGAGTCTTTGGAGAATGAGGTTTGGATGCAGTAACAGTCCCTAAATCAAGTGATTTCTTGTTGGTCTTGATTGTGAGATGGGGGTTTGAAAATTGATAGATGAATTCATCCCATGTCTTCCCCTGTTTTGTCAACTCGGTTATGACAAGAAATTTTATGAGGTCATGGTGGAATAGACTATTATGAGGATTGGACACATTATTTCATAATTGGGAAGACATCTTCTCAATACTTTTCAAGAAGTAAAAAGGAAAATTCAAGGGCTTGTTAAATTGGAAATGAGCTAATAGACGAAAATGGCAAGATTTAAAAACAAAGTATCTACCTTCACAAGTGATAATTCTGGTGATGAAAATTAGGGGTTTAATCAGCTCATCTTTAATCCACTCTTTGGAGTACCCCTAATCTCCAGAAACATTATGAAACTCGGGCTTGAAAACTTTGTTGTAGCTTGGTTGTGGTAATTGGTGGTGCTTGAACCAGCGATCTCCAACCCTTGGCAGCTTCGTCGGTGAGCCAATTGACTCCTCAGAGACCAAGAAGGCCAGAGACACCACACGCTCCATCCTCCCATCGAACCCGAGGGTGAATTGTAGTGAAAATCCATCATCATGGCCCTGCACACAAGCCAAGAATAGTCCCCACCTTGCACGAAGGAAGACCTCCCTACACTATGTGAATTTAGGGATATCCAATAGGTCGGCATAGGAGGAAGGCTCGTATCGTTTGGGCATGGTTATAGCACAGAGGATAAGCAAAGGAGAGGGATTGGATAGAGGAGCGAATTTGAGCATAGAATGAGAGCAATTGGGAAGAGGATGAGCGCAATTGGGTAGATCATGCATGAGTGAAATAACATTTGGAACTAACCCTCTGATTTTGAATGAGCTAAAGGTGGAAATGGTTGAATTTGTTAGTGACTTCATCACACACGATTTTCCATGTGTGACTATGACTACGTCGATTTTGAATTCGAAGGGTGTCCTTTGGAGGAAATCATAATGATGAGAGAATTAGATCAATGTCCAAGTCTTCGACTTGGAAATTTGATCATAAAAATGCATTCAGAGATTGTATCATTTAATTATCAAATGCCATTTAATCCATCTCATAATACAAATGGATAGTCAGATCAATTCAAATGATTCTTGGTTACCTGCAATCGTGGTTACTTACTATGTGTGTGCACCTCATCTGATCCTTCATATGGCATGTCATCTAGTCGTCCACATGGCACCCCATATGGTCTTCCAAATGGCACTCCATACAGCACTCCATATGGTACTCCTGTGAAAAATGGAATGTGTTTGTATTGTAATGGATGTTTTATCCATAGCACTCAACTTAGACACTTCTGATAGCCATAGTGAACAGGACCAGAGACAGGATAAGAGTATTCCACTATTACTTGCTTTGTCATCGTGCTCACATATTATAAGAATTTGTTCCTCTATATCGCACATTATAAGGAATGTAATCACAAGTCTATAATGAACAACCTATAAATAAAAACCAGTTAAGTGGTATGTCGAAGAAATGTACAACATTTCAATAAAAAAAATAGATGTCGATATAATAGCCCATATCATGAAAACAATATACATAAATTTTTACAAAGATTCTACTTCTTCTTCTCGTGGATTATAGATAGATAGTATTGTCATTTGTCAGCTCATGAAACCCCTACCCCACTCCTAAGTATTGTGACACCTCACAATAAAAAATATAGGAAACCAGTCAATTCTCCCAATAGCTGAAGATTTACAGCTTGTTAAGTGTAGAGATAAATTTCACATATCAGTCTGAAGAGACGGTTAGAATATGGCCCCACCTATAGGATAGAACATCCTACATATAGTTAAGAAGAGATAGGTGAGAGAGTTTTAAGATAGTCTCAAAGTTAGTTCCCAATGGAAGATTTATGTAGTTCATTAACCTTAACTTAACCATACATATTTATTTTCATTTTTGTCTACAAGTAATGTCGTACATCAGGACAAGTTTAAGATTTAGGAATTTCTTATATTTTTTTTGTCAGATTATCTTCCTCGCTAGGTAGAATGCCCCACTGCCAGCAAGCCTGTTCAGTACTCCGGCGGGTTTACCTAGTCATACCAAAGCCTGGTACCCACTACCAGTAGACCTATTTAGTATCCCGGTGAGTTAGCCTCTTACACCCTCAAAGATTGGCTCACCATATTTTAAGATTTTAATACAAATATTTATCTGTGCAAAAAGATGGGGGGACAGCTCTGAAAAAATAATAATAATAATAATAATAATAACTTCTCTTTCTTTAGATTGGGATGGTATTTATATTAGAGGATGACTCTCTTTTATGTATTCCTTAGAGATTGTCATGATGTAAGGGGTGATTAAGCGGACATAGCCTATCTAAAGATATGATATAATCAATCATTTTTAGTGTATAGTGGATGCTATCATTGGGAAATAACACAAAGGTATCTTTAGGCTCAACTCACTTTCTTCTTTTTTAAGTTATTGTGATGTTTCCATGGCTAACCGCTAATCGGACCTCCTTGTTACTCTTTAATAAAGATACTTTACTCACTTACTCAGGGTTCTTAGGGAAACTATATGAGTGACCTCTAAGTTTGATGGTTAAGGTATCACTTCCTTATATCCTCTAGTGGTGAAGGTTTAAGAGTAGCTGCTATTAAATATGCCTTGAAAAAAATAAGATGGAAATATTTGCAAAAATGTGGTTAATTACCGCAATTCATTATTCAATTGATGCTTAGCAGACAACAAGGTTTAAATATAGCAATATTTTGAAGCAAAATACTTCCCTTTATGTCTCCTTGAAATTTTTTATTCCTGGTGAAATCAATACCTAGTGAAATCTCTAGAATTGTCTATCAACATACTTCAAAATTATTTACATATGTACAGACAAAAATTAAGAAAAACATTCAAGAACAAGGGGGAAATTCCCCATCTACTAAGGCCAATGCCTTGTCAATTGACATGACCTGTAGAAAATATTATTCGGAAATGGGTATGTGATAAAGTTTGATTCGGTGTCCATTTACTACAAAGGAGACTTGTCCATCGTCAATTTTTTTGATTTTCATAGCCCCATTGTCATACACGATGACTACCTCGTAAGGACCTAACCATTGAGTGGTAATTTTTCCTTTGAAAGTTATAAATCGGGAGTCAAACAACAAATCCCAATCACTAGGTTGGAAGTGTTTCTTCTTAATAAACTTGTCATGCCACTTTCTCCTCTAGTTTTGGACTAATATTGTTCGTTGGATAAAATCTTGCCTAATCTCATCCAACTCGTTTAATTGTAGGGCTCGTTGTTTCTGAGCCTCATCTAAGTTTAATCCCAATTATGTGGTAATACGGAAGGTCCTTACTTGGAATTCTATTGGTACAAGTACTTGTTTTCGATACACTAACTCATAAGGGGTATGCCCAGTGGTGTTTCTCTAGGTCGTTCGATATGCCCACAAAGCCTTTGGAAGCCTATCAGCCCAATCTCAATGATGTAATTGAACAGTCTTGGTTAGGATAGCTTCCAGAACTTTTTTTGTGGACTCTACCTGACCATTAGCTTGTGGGTGATATGGAGAAGACTTGCAATGCTTGATCCCATATTTCTCCATTAATTATCTCATCAGCTTAGAAGTGAATTGAGTGCCTTGGTCTGTAACAATTTCACAAGGAACACCAAAGAGGGTAAATATGTATTCATAAATGAATTTGACAATAGATTTTCCAGTAGCCCTGAATAGGGATTTTTCTTCTACCCACTTGGTGACATAATCTATACAAACCAAAATATGATTTTTCTTACGAGACATGGGTGAAATTGGTCCTACAAAGTCAAGGGCCCATTTATTGAAAAGTTCTATCATAACTTGGGCACACAAGGGAATTTCTTCATATGACGTGGGTCTTCCTATCCTTTGAAAGCTATCGTAACTCCTCACATACTTGGCATCATCCTTAAAAATGCTAGGCCAATAGTAACTTAAATGTAACACCTTATATGTTGTAAATTTGTCATAAAAATGGACACCACATGGTCCATCATGACAACTTCGTAGGATTTCTGGTATCTCATCTTCTCAAACACATCTACAAATAATCAATTCTGGACCAGTACAAAAAAGGTCATGGACAACCCAAGAGTAGTTGGTACTTTGCGTAATAATTCTACGCTTTTCATGAGGTGACAAATGAGATGGTAACTTCCTAGTAGCCAAATAGTTTTTCATATATGAAAACCATGAGGTATTTACAGAATGGGAAAAAAGGTGCTCGTCTGGGAAACTATCATCAATGGGAATATCATCATCCTCATTTTTTATGCGTGAAAGAAAATCAGCTACCAAATTCTCCTTTCCAAGTCGGTCAAGAAAGATGATATTGAACTCTTGCAATAGCAAGAGCCACCTAGTCACTCAACCATTAGTAATGGGTTTATTCATGAGAAATCTAATGGCAGAGTGATGTGTATGTACAAATACTTCGTAACCTATGATGTAGTGGCGAAAATTATTGATAACATGAACTACTACCAAGAATTCCTTTTCGGTAACTATATAGTTTAACTCGGCAGGGGACAAGTTCTTGCTCACAAAATAAGTGGAATAGGATTGATGGTGTTATTTTTTTCCTAATACTCCTCCTATTGCAGTATCAGAGGCATCAGTAGATATGTGAAATAGAAGAGCCTAATTGGGCCCCCCTAATAACTGGTGCCACAGACAACTTAACTTTTAGAGTTTCAAAGGCGGTTTGACACTGCTCAGTCCAAAGAAAAACAACATCTTTTATTAGCAATCCAAACATGGGTGCAACAATCTTTGTGAAATTTTCAATAAATCGCTAGTAGTATCTGGCATGTCCAAGAAATCTTCTCACCTCTTTTTGAGTCTTGGGGGGTGGAAGTCTGATGATGACCTCAATATTAGAAGGATTGAATTTAATCCCTTCAAATGAAATGTGATGTCCTAGAACCACTCCTTCAATCAACAACATTTTACATTTTTCATGACTTAAGGACAGGTTCATTCCTTGGAATCTGATAAGGACTTTTTCTAAGTTATCTAAGGCTTCCTGGTAAGTATTTCCATATATTGTAAATTCATCCATGTATACCTTCACACAATCATGAATAATATCAGAAAATATCCCTAGTACTGGTCGTTGAATGTGGCAGGAGCATTACACAATCCAAATGGTAAGACCCTATAGTCATAGGTGCCCCAAGGACAAGTGAAGGTAGTCGTGTCTTTATCCTCGGGTGCTATGAGAATTTGATTTTACCTGCTATATCCATCTAAAAAGAAGAATTATTTCTTTCCTAACAAGGTATCCAAGACTTGGTCAATGAAAGGAAGAGGAAAATAATCCTTCAAAGTGGCCTTGTTAAGCTCCCGGAAATCAACACAAATTATCCATTTACCGGTTACTTTCTTTGGAACCAATACAAGAGGGGATACCCATTTACTCTCAGAGATGGGATAAATAAATCCAACATTTAATAACTATTGTATCTCCTCTTTTACTATATCCTTGAGTGTCAAGTTCATCCTTCTCTGGGGTTTCCTAACATGTGTTACTTCCCCCTAGGTATATATGTGATGAATTTATGTGTCAGGGTGTATACCCTTTATGTCAGTGTATTCCCAGGTGAATGCCCCTAATTGTTCTTTAAGGACACTTACTAACAACTTTTGTTGGTCTACATCTAGCCCGAAATTTATATGTAGAAATTTCCCTGGACTAATCTCATAGGACATAGTATAAGATGTGGAAGACTCGTCTATCTCAAAGATAAAAGATGTCATAGACAAAATCGATGGGTCCAACTGTTCCTAAAATTCTTCCCCAAACATGTACTCAAATTGGGGAAAATATTGTGGAAAATCAACACACGTGATAGCAGAAATAAACTGGTTTAGCACATTTTTCGTTGTGTGCCCCTGAAGTGCCCAGGAATGATCACTTGGCAACACGGGTTCTTCCCAATCTTCATTCTCGTATGGACATTCAAGCCACCATAGATTCTCCATGATAGGTTGAGCTGGTGGATATATGGTGAGCTTCTGTATAGAAAGTCCATTTGAGATGGTCATTTCTCCCTCTCTACAGACAATAAATGCATTGACTGTGGCTAACCAAGGTCTTCCCAAAATAACGAGATGTCATTTGGTAGGATCCTTTGAGTGGATGACAAGAAAGTCTATTAGGTACTCCCATAAGGCTAAAGTAACTATGATATCATCCAAAATTCCTTCAGGGATAACCTTTGTCTTATCTGCTAATTCCAAAATAGTTGGGGTAGGTCTAAGAAGAGGTTTTAGTTGTAATTCCTCCAAGGTAGTAACAATCATAACATTGATGGTTTCCCCTAGGTCTATGAGAGTGTTTCCTATGGAAACCTCATTAATGGTTATGGTCACTACGGGGTTCCCTGGGTTCCCATATTTTGCGACCTTAGGTTGCTCTGATATGTACTCAAAGAATTCTCCTATCAGATGTATTGTTGGAGGATCCTTCTGCTTCCTCCCTAGCTTCTTAATACACAATTATTTGACCACCTTACTGTAGATTGGAATATCCTTAATGGCTTGTAGCAAGGGAATATTGACACAAATATTATTCAATCCATTCAAGATGTCAAATTCTGGTCGGGTGGTAGGTTTCTCAATCACTAATCTTTCTGGATAAGGAGGGGCCTTTGTAATTTGTGAAGGTTCATTTTGGGGAAGCTTGGGTTCTTTGTCCTTATAAATGATAACATCTTTACACCTAGTGTCATATGTGGTTTGTTTGGGGTTTTCTTCTTCTTCTTCTTCCTGGATGACTACTGAAGGCCTATGCCTATCCAAAACTTTTCCCGACCTTAGTTGAATCTCCTGCAATGGAACAGGAGAAATAACATATGTCAGGAAGGATTGCATCTCAATATTGTGAAGAGGTTGAGTGGGTTTGTTATTGGGATTGGGCATTGGTTATGCCGGTAATAATGTCGGTCTCAGGGAGCTTGCATTCTGTTATTTTTGCAGTTGTTGTGGAATATGAGGTAAAGGTGGTGGAACAAAACCTAGCAGAAGTTGTGGGATGTTCAGTGGAAACCGAGGGTAAGGATGATTTCGCATAGGGACAGGTGGAGCTTGAGGGTTTCCTTGGTTATGCCCTCCTCTCCATCCTTGAAGCCAAGGATGGTGATATTTTGTAGACCAGTTTTGCCAACTCGGTGAGTTCCACTGTTGTGGTTGTTGATAATAGGGTGGAACTTGAGGTTGTAGATCTAGGTATGTAGGATGATTCCTAGGCTTCCCTAGCCTCCTAGGTGCATAAGAGAATTCCCCAGGATCCCCACTTCTATAGATGGATAACAAACCGATCAATGATGGGAACATTTTAGTTGCGTGGTCCTCAGTGGAGAAGCCACAAACTAAAATATTATCTAATGGGCATTCCCTTGAGGAATGCTTCCTCCTGCATCTTGGGCAAAATATGCTCATTGCTGCATTTTCCTCCTCATGTTTTTTTTTAATATTTAGGGTGTCCAACTGGGAACTTATTGTGATTAAGATATCTGTTTTGAAATTCTCTAAGAGGTTCCCTATCTCTACCCTTGCGATACCAGCTGAACTAATTGGTTTTAAGTTTCTACTATAAGGATCCCGAACATTCTTCCTTGTTTTATCTCTACTCCTCAAGTAATTCTTACACATTTCACAGATTTTGGAAAATGGTTTATGGGAGATGTCCCCTGATGCCATCAGTTTAAGTATCTCTAGGTATTCCTCCGAAATTCCCTTAAGGAAAAAGAGCCTTGACTGCATCATCTAGAAGGTCATGGTACTTAGATTTCCGTGAGATATAAGCAAACCGTTCCATATAATCCTCGAGATTCTCATCCTCTAACTATTGGATTTTGAAAATATCATTCTGATAATCCTTGGACTTGTAGTAGTCCTGGTATTTCTTAATAAATATATCTTTCATGTCTTCCCAAGACCTAATATTGGTCTCTCCTAATGGGCCCATGAACCATCTTAGTGCAGAGTCCTTGAGGGTGGCAGGAAAGATTTTTAGTTTATGGGCATCTTGTAAGTAGTTGTAGCTCCTACACAAGATGTTGAAACTCAAATAGGAAGGTATCCGGGTCTTCACTACTTGGATGTCTGGGACTCTACTCGAGTCAGTTGAGACTATTGGTGCCAACGTTTCTGTTTCAACTTGGGAAACAATTATTTTAGTTGAAATACCAAGAAAACTATTCACCTATTCAGGGTCTATGATGTCTACAAAGTTAGGATATCCTGATGGTGGTGACAAAACAAAGGCTGTGTTGGTTGGTTCTATGGAAGGATCAAGTGGTCTTGCCTCCTGTCCCACTATTACTGATGTTTCAATTTTTTGTTCTATAGTGCTTTCTGTTTTGGTCTCTTCAGAGACTGCTTTATCTCTTCGGGTTGAGTTAACCCCTACTTTTCAATATCAGCCTGCAGATTTTATGAGTGGAGTGTTCCTTCCCCAAAAAGGTCAGAAGGAACCTTGGTCGAAAAGTTTGCTTTGGTTTTCATGTATCTTCCCTTTGGGTCCCTAGGTTGGTTCATGAAAGAAAACAAAAAGAAAAACAACCATTGGGTTTGGGGGAACCTGCTATAATAGATGTGCAGGTTCCTACCTCTCATCTTAAATTTCCCCCACCACCAAGCTAATGCTAAGGTTCAGAAATGATCTATCTCCTAACTATTTCCTACCTTAAGACAACTCCCCGACAACGACGCCAAATATGATGGGCATTCTATATGCACTAAATCCATCAATTAAATTGTCAACTCGGGGTAAGTAAACTTAGAGTTGTAGCACTGTATGTGCCAAGGCAGAAAAACTAGAGGAAGTATGGTCTATCTAAGGAGATGATTTATCTAAGGGTTAATCTACTTAAGCAATGACTCTTTCATTTTTATCAATTAGAAAACTCTATTAATGAACTTGAACTATTTACCTTAAGTAGATTTAAACAATGGATCAATGGATTATTCCTAAAGAAGAAAATCAAACCCTACTTTGAAAAAGTTAATCTATTCAATCTAAATAACAATAGTAAGTAAATTACTTTGATCTTTTATCTTTAAGCAAACAAACAATCAAACAACTAACCTATCAAAACTACTCAGCAAGTAAACTCATCAAAACTATTCAGCAAATAAACTCTATTCTTAAAGCAAACTCATAATCATTTCTATTTTGCAAAGAAGAAATATTAACCTATTTAATCAAAAGCATCATGATTGTATTCAGAAATTAATCAAAACTACTCATAATTTGCTATAACAGGAAACTCAAAGATGATGATTATGTTTTCGGTGCCTAATAACATCACAATAGCATCTGATTATTAATGATATCTCAAAAGGGATTAATTCAATGTTGACTTCTACAGAGAAATGAAAAGTATGAATCAAGCAATCTAACGAAATCTTTGTCATCATAGAAGAAACATTGAATATCCTGAAAATCCATGTGATCTCTAAATTTCATGCATCAATCATCGATGAGTAAAAACACTCTTATACTAATTCAAGAACACTCTTATACTAACTCAAGTGAATTTGCAAGATTATAAACTCATAACTAAAATCTTAATTCAAATTCAAACTTCTAATTAAAATTGTTATTCAAATCTAGAACTGAAATACACAATCTATCTATCTAAGTATTCATCCAGACCACTGGTGGGCCCCCCAGCAGGTCGTGGCTACTCCTCAACAACAAATCACAAGCTCAAATTAACACGGGTCAATCATTAACTTAAAAACGCAGTCTGAACATAAGTTTGCAGAGATGTCTCAATTACACAACGAAATGTATTCTTAAAATTTTGTCTTGTGGTCTGGCCACTACTGGTCGTATTTATAATGATTACAGTTCGAGAGGTCGACCACTGGAAGGGTCGACCTCCTCTAAAAATGGTAAATCTCATTAAATGCACTCTAACAGTCTTTGGCTTCTAAAAAATGAATGAGCCACTTAGTGATCAACATAACTACCTAATATGAGATGTCAAGAGCTCAGTAGTTGGAGGCCACGAGGGGGCACAAAACCCAGGTCGTCGATTCTCCCAGCACAGGCCGCCAATACGCCAACCGCCAACTCGTCTATGCTCCAAGTGATGGATCATGTGCCGGATGAAGTGTCGGATGAGGTATCGGGTCGGGTGCTCGATGAAGTGTCGAACGAGCTACCGGATGGAGGCTTGAACTGCGAATTCGCCCTGTTACACATAGATCACACATTAGATCCTTATAAACATCAAATCGAATCGAATTTAACTCAAAATGATTGCAAAACATTGATTTTGCGTACCTATTATAAATCCATGCGAAATTGATACAAAATCCTTTGAAAACTTCTTCAAAATGGTTAATAACACATATAATACCGGTGCAAAAATGATTCAATCATCACCACAAAACAATCAAAATACGAGCCCAACATTTTCCTTAGGCATTTGTTGAGTCAAGGGGATATTTGTGTAGTGCATTGGTCTTGCGCCCCTCATGGTTACTCTCCTAGTGGTTGAAACTTGGTGTAGTCCCGATCCTTGGTATGCCCAGCTCTTGGTTATATGCTTGAAGCATGGGCTCGGACCCATAAATTTTTGAGACAGGCGTGAGCACATGGGATTCAATCGATTCACCCCACTATGAAAAAAGAACACACACATATAGTCTTGGGAAGGCTTCCTTGCGCTAGATTCCCACACCCTAGCGAAATCAATTCACCTCTGTGCAAAACGCACACACACTTACCGTCACCCGAATGCCTCTTTGCGCCAGTGCGCTCTCCCCCACTGCTCTTCCATCGACAGAGATCGGGCTGCTGAGAGCGCCCTTCCTCTTGTTCACTCCCTGAAAAATTCAGGCTGTTGAGAGCGCCCTTCCTTTGTTCTTCCTCTGACAGAAATTGGGATCGCCTAGTGCGCCCCTCTCTCAAGAAGCGATTTCGCCCAGCTTTTTATGTATTATCCAACCATTGCAAAACCTCTCACATAGCGATTTTTCTTTAAGAGATTCTCTTCTTATGATTTAAAACAAGCTCCCTATACTTAGCGATTTCATTCAGAGATTATCCTTCCTGCGAATTTCTTGTGGCGAATTCCTACCAAAATTTGTTTTCCCAAACGATTGTAGGCGCCATCCATAGAGTGAATCTCCTGTAGTGATTATCTCTGCCTGCGTTTTATTCTTCCAGCATGGAATGCGCCTTACATAGGGAAAGTTTCATGTAGCGAACCTTCCACAAATTTCGTCCCTTCAACTAATGGATGCGCCCTTCCCTGGCGATTTTCCTGTAGCTTGTCGACCAGCGATTGTTTCCTTCAACTCTCGCATGGAAGTGACTCAACTATTTGTATGGAACTTCCCTGTGTATTTTTACCTGGAGTTTACCTTGCGATTTTCAGCAAGAATTGACCATCCCCATGAGTTTTCTGATAACCTTTGGGCGGCTTTATTTCAGATCGAAATTCCTATTATAGATTCTTCTTGTTGCCTTGAATATAACCTCAGATTCCAACATTTTGTTGTGCTCATGTTTTCAATGATTAACCTTAATGAATTAGATGGCAGTCGCCACTCAATGGAAGTCGTTGGATTCAATTATTGACTTTTCTTAAGTCTATTTAGTTCTCTCATTCACCTATTGAAGCCATGTCTTGGGAATCCCTTGCATTACTCCACCTTAAATTTTTAAAGGGGTTCTCAATCAACTGTGCGACCTTTTTTTTCATAACATAATTGCTTCCTTATCCTTATCCTTCCTAACATGCTGTAATTGCTTGGAATCTTAAACTAGAAATGATTTTAACGTCCACCAAGCTAGCAATAGCCTATGGGACAAATCGCTTCACGCACTGATTTAACGTCAAATAAGTTTGGGTCTCTCCCATTTTTGGAGTTGAAGGGTTACTTTTAATCACATAAGATCGTGGTCTTCCATAAATTCTTCCTAATGTATGTATAGACTGTTATGCAAATCTAACCATAAGTTAATTGTTGATCTTCTTTATTTTACCACATGGATATGTTTATTAGTTGGAATTAATATACTTTTGCAAAACATGACTCACTAGTTCCTTTATGTAAGAATTTAGAAGATATCTTATGAACTTATGTGGTGTGAGCATGGTTGATCTTCTTATAAGATCCTTGAAATTGATAAGTAAAGCAGCTTGAGATCCTCGCTTACCACTTGATATGATTAATGTTATTTTCAGTTTAGAAAATGAATATGAAAATTTAGCCTTGAATCCTTATTACATTGTTTAATAAGACATGTTATGTTATTAAGATACACGGTGAGTTGCTTAAGGGCCTTACCTAGATGTAAAGATGAAGCACTTGATAATTGAATATTGGCTTGAATGAACATGACCTAACTAGTGAAAATTGATGCTTACTCTTGTGCCATGAAATTAACGAGATGTATGAGTAGTTATGTAATTAGCTTACTCTTGCGTCATGAAAATAAAATTGATGATTACTCTTGCGCCATGAAATTAATGCGATGTATGATTGGTTATGTAATTTGCTTACTCTTGCGCTATGAAAATAAAGTTGATGATTACCCTTGCGCCATGAAAATAAAATTGATGATTACTCTTGTGCCATGAAATTAAAGTTGATGTATGATTGATTAAGTGATTAGATTTGCGCCATTAAAATTAGGTCTGTGTATGATTGACTGAGTAATTAGATTCTCCTGCACTATGAAATAATGTTGATGTATGACTGATAAATCTAGACTGGAGTTATGAGTTGTGATTGATTAAGGGAATTAGACACCTCCTTGTTCCTCATAACAGTCACCAGCCCTGAGACCTTAAGTGGTCAAAATCAATCGGATGAATCATGGGCTTGAGCATTTCTTATGTGTCCTGGAGGTTCTAACCATGTAGGATAGGTTAGGCGGGTAGTTCTTTAAATGTTCAGTAACATGGTTGATCAGTTAATTGTTTTTGCTTCAAGAGCGTGATGTGTTGAACTGCATTGCTAATTGTGATTATGTGTGGATCATGTGTCGCTAATGATTATGTTAATGCGTTAATTTGTGTCGTTAATAATTATGATAATGTGAGCTTGTGATGTGATTAATTATGTTGTGATGTTTTTAATTTCCTAATGAAAAAAACAAATTTACATATTGTACATCTCTATTCTTGTCGTAATGGAAGGGTCGTTACATACGGTATCAGAGCGGGTTCAACCCTGTGGCTTGGGATCATTACTCCTTCCACTGTTTAAACACTTGATTAATAACTTATTTCTAATTAAAATTGAAATGTGTCAATGCAGGTAATCATGGTTAGAGGATGCAATGGAGGTAGACAATGTGGTGATAGGGGAGGAGGTGCGACACCTACAGTAGCATCCACACCAGAGGGGTCTAACCCCCAAGGAGAAGACCAATTCATTGGGCAGGATAATATTGTTGTAGGGGATGCGGTTGGTTTGATTAGGCCTTTTCAGAGGATGTCAGAGGCCTTGATTAACCGACTAGATAGAGATGATTCCTGGGTGCCTATACCCAATGAGTTTTCGCAGGATGCTCCAACTAGTAGCGGTAGCTCTCACAGAGAACTCGAGAAGGTGAAGTTTCCCAAGTTCATGGGTGTCATGGACGAATCAGCTGTCGAGGCATGGTTGGAGAACATACTATTGTTCTCCATATTAAATAATCTCTTCATTAGAAATACCTTATTGGACGCTGAGGGTTTTTCATACAATTTGGCCAATGCATCCATCAAACCCTTTGTTGTCTTTTCTTTGGAAATATTGAAAGCCACCGATGGTACCAAGCTCAGCCGTATCGCTCCTAGAGCCTTTCTGTCAAGAATCTCCCATTCTTCGTCCTTCATAGCCGCCAGCTTCTTTGCTATTCTGCCCAATGGTAGGAATAGATCCTTCTGATATAAATAGTCTTCCATCTGCATCTTCCATAACTGGTAGTTTTGGCCGTTAAATTTCTCGACCCTAAACTTTCCATATTTTGACATTCCTCCCACTCGAACCAGGAACCCTCTTTTCCTGCGAGTTACCTTTCACTCTGATACTAGTTGTTGGAAAAACAAGACCGTGGAGAAATAAATCAAACAAATGCGGAAACAAAACACAGAAGATACACAATACGATAGAGTCACAGATTTACGTGGTTCACCCAGTGTGGGCTATGTCCACCAGAGAAATTGCCAGGTCCTTCCTTTATTATTATCCAACATATGAAGGGATACAACCTACAACAAAACCCGTTGTAACTTCCTCTTCTTTCTCTCACAATCTCCTATCTCATAATACAATATTCACCATCATACATAGCCACAATACATTCCCCTCATAAAAGAGGGTTTCCTTCTAGGGAAAAAAACCCTAACATAATTTCTACCGTTAGATCTGCGACCTTTAAATGAACGGTCCAGATTTACAATGAAATTACAATATACTTTTACAAGACAATTTTTCCTTCAGGGGCTTTGCCCCCGAATCCCAATTGGGGGATGTTTCCCCTGAACCCCCGCTAGGGGCCCGCTTTCCCCTAGACCCCCCAGCCAGGGGGATAACCCCCCCAGACCCCACAGAGGGGGTACCCCCCCCTCTTCACTCCCCCGCGTGGAAGAGTGTACATACTTCTAGGGTGTAAATACTTCATGGGGTATAAACATGGCTAAAAGTAAAAGACCTTTGAATCAGGAAGATAATCATGCTCCACAACCAACAATATCGAGTGCAAAGGATGACATCCTACAAGGTGGGAGGCCTGTATGCCTTCACCCATCCTCTCAAAGGCTCTGTGAGTCCCTTTGTGAATAGCATGATCAACCTAGGCTCTGATATATTTGTCACTTCCACAACTACCCACTGAAACTTCGTGATGAACGCCTCTGCTATGTCATTTTGTCTCAACTGAGCTAGATCCTTGAAGTGGATCTTGGGATCCCTCCTGTCAAACCTGTCCATGAGCCTCTCTGTGAATTCCCTATAGGAGGTGATTCGACTGTGACCCAATGTCACCAATCCATGATACCACCACTCGTGTGCCTCACCCTCCAAGGTTAAGTTCACGAAACTGATGGCCTTTGTCTCAGTCATCTGATTGAGCTTCTAATATGTGTCTAGCTTTTGTACCCAAGCTCTGGAAGTGCATTTGGACGATCCGTTGAAAGAAGGTATGGTGAGTTTACCAACATTTCAGATGAAATCCATGTTATGCCCCTGCTGTTATTGTGGTCCTCCTCTCTGTGGCTCTCTAGGGTGGTTTCCGAGTCTGAGTCCATAGTAATCTACTATGGTCATGTCATGATGGAAGTCACAACCCAATGTTGCGTACTCCCTCCGATACTCTACTATGTCCTCTACATGAGTGGGCAGCCTCTGTGCTATCAACGGTTGTGCTGCTACCAGGGGTTCCCTCTGGAAACTCGGAAACAAGGGTTTGGGAATCCTACTCCCAGAGGTGTATGTGCTAGTGGGTGATTGGGGTCTACTGCTTGCTCTTGAGTTCCCCTGTGCTACATGCAGGGATTGTGTGTCCGGGGTGCCCACTCTAGCCAATCTATGAACCCCTCTCTATGTTTCCTCAATCTTTCCTCTAGTGGTACCATGGTCAGTACTCAAGGATTCACCCCAACATTCAATTGTTGGTAGTGACAGTTAAACAATAATACATTTTCATTGTTTGCATTACATGGAATGGAAATCGTTAATCATGAATAATCATAAGTTGGAGGAAATAGGAGTGTTACACATTCTCTATTGAATAGGACCAACTAGGTGACTTTTGTTGCAATGGTTTATATTGTTGCATAAAACCCTAATTCAAGCTTGTTAGAGCCTCCACCTCTAAAATTGCACACTCACACTTAAGAAATACATGTTTTGATTTTAAACAACAATTTCTACCCTTGTGCAAAATGCACACCAAACTTCACAAAAATGGCTTCTACCTTGAACCAAGATTCAATACTTCTTGTAAAATGCAAGGTAAAACCGTATTTCTGTAAAATGCACGTCTAAGACTCATATCAACTCCAAATTGAGTGGTTCAAATTGTGAAATTTGTATTTTATCATTTTACATATGTTAAAACCTTTAGTTGTGCATTTTGAAACCAAAAAGCCTATGTTGTGCATAAAGGCTAAAAGTATCCTTGTAAATGCATAAAAATGCTTAAAGGGAAAAATGCATGAAAACAAGGCATGATAAAAAAATGCATGACATAGGAATAAAAAAGAATGTATTTTAAATGTGTTGAACCTGCACAGAATAGATCTAGCTAGCAAATGACATACACAATTTACAAAGAAAATATGAGAAAAGAGAAGCAGGAGAGAAAGAATGGAAGAATTATCATTAACCAAATGAATGAATGATAATTTACACATGATATAATTTTTATAACTCAACTAATGCGCATTGGAGGAGAAGCCAGTGCACCATAGTGGTGGTCTAGAGTGATTTGGACATACACCAGTAGTTACGAGAGTAAACTACCACCTAGTCTAGTTTCTCAGGTAGTTATGAGAGTGAACTGCCACCTAGTCAGAGTTAATTAGTCTCTTAGTATTTAGTTAACTGACTAAAACAGATTGAATTGAGGAGGAGATCAAGGAATCACGACTAATGCGCTAGTCTGGTGATGATTCCAGGGACAATGCACATTAGTTGGTGATGATCCCAATGTTGCATGGTGAAAATCCCAATGTGAAATCTAGAATCCACTCAACTGATCAAACTGAAGTGTGAACTGAAGAGAATATTCTCCTAGAGGAATATTCTCCCTAAACTATAGGAGACTGGATAATGACTAATAAACATAGGGAAAACCTTAGGAAAAATAAATCATAGGTGTGTGTGAAGTACTCCAACACCCCCGTGAACATCACTATGGTGAATATAAAGAATGGGTCCCGACAACGAGGCCATGTTAGGTACCCAAATACAAAAGATACATTGAAATAAGTGAGGAAAGAGGGAAAACCTCATCGGAAAATCCCCCCCTAGAAGTACAATGTATGTAAAAAGAAGAACTGACAGTTGCTATGAAACTATGTCCTTCACTCCAAGACGACTACACAGAGAATGAAACTTATTCTCAGTGAAGGTCTTGGTGAAGATGTATGTAGTTTGTTCTGCTGATGGATAGAACTACAGGTTGATGATTTGCTCGTGTATTAAGTCTCGGATGTAGTGCATGTGGATATTGATGTGATTCATCTGTTTCCTCTGAGCTAATCTCTGCAGAACTTCAAAGTTCTCTGGTTGTCACAACAAATGGCGATCGACCGATGAAACTGAATTCCCAACTTAGTGAGAAAATGTTGTAGCGACATAGCCTAAATGGTTATGTTAACTACCCCTATATACTTTGCCTCGGCTAAAGATAGAGAAATAGTAGCATGCTTCTTGCTCGACCAACAGATAGGCCTGGAACCAAGATTAAGTAAGTAACCAGATGTGGAATTGTGATCAATGTTATCGCCAATCCAGTCAGAATCAGTGAACCTGATGAGGTCCAGTGTAGATTCTATTGCATAGTGAATCCCAAAGGTGATGGTTCCTTGTACGTATTGAAGGATATGATTTTCATCCTTCCAATGTAGCTCATGCAGCTCCTGCATGAACCTGGAGACTGCTCCAACTGCATATGAGAGGTCTGGTCTAGAGTGTGTGAGATACAACAAGATCCCCACAAGTTATTTGTACAGTGTGTTTTCAACCAGTGTAGTGTCCCCTCCATCCTCAAGTATGACTCCTGATAGGAAAGGAGTTGGGGTAGACTTGAAGTCTATCATGTGAAATCTATCAAGGAGATCTCATGCATACTTGGCCTGAGATAGTTTGATGCATGATGCATCTTGACTGATCTCGATTCCAAGGAATAAATGTAGCGGCCTCATGTCCATCATCAGTAACCTGTCATGCAGAATCCTCTTAACTACAAAAATTGTTGAAGTCAAGAAATCAATGATGAGAAAATCATCAACATATAGAACTAGGAGTAGAAGTGAATCAACCGTCCTGAGCATGTAAACATTCAGGTATGAATTACAACATACAAAGTTCTTTGACAGCAGGTAGGAGTCCATATTGGCATACCATGCCCTCAGAACCTCCTTGAGGCCATAAAGAGACTTCTTCAATCGATAGACCAAAGATGAATCCTGCATAAATCCCTGGGGCTACTCCATATAGATCTCCTCAGAGAGATCGTCATGAAGATATGCATTATTCACATCCATCTGATGAACTTCCCATCCCTTGGCTTCTGCAACTGCAAGTGCCAAATGCATGGAATCCATCTTCACTACTGGAGTGATGGTCTCATCATAGTCAATGTCATGCACCTACTAAAATCCTTTGGAAACTAGCAGGGCTTTTTATCTGCTAACATGTCCATCCATCGCGCTCTTGGTCCTGTAGACCCATCTGCACCTAACAAGTTTCCTTCCTAAAGGAAGTGGAACTAGATCCCAAGTATGGTTCTCGAGGAGGGATATGTACTCCTCTTTCATGGCGAATTCCCAAAAGGGATTTCCAGCAGCCTTGCCATAAGACTCTGGATTTGAATGTTGAACTAAGAAAATATGTATGGGTGGCATCAGTTCAGTGGAAGTGAGTGGAATAGGAGGCTCCTCGAAATAATATCAATTCCTCCTAGTATCAGTTGCATCCCCAACAAGATCCCTTGCATCCTGAAGAGTATTCTTGGCCCACTTAGGCCTCTACTCTAGATTTTCATTTTCATATGGTTGCACTGAATCTGCATCTGACTATACTAACTCTGTATCTGGATCATTTGGATCCTCTGAATAAGAACTCTCATCTTCTCATCTGAAGAATATTTGGCATGTGCATGCTCATCATCTCTGATAGGTGGAAGAATAAAGGTGTCTACATGCAGTTGTTGAGGTACATGCGAGACACTTTCCTCGAATTGGACACTACGCCCAATGATGAGTCGGTCTGAGGAAAGATCAATGAGTTTGTATCCCTTCACATCATCGAGATATCCAACAAAGATACACAATATGCACTGTGGATCAATTGCATTCCTCTTCTTAGAGGGAATCCTGGCCCATGCATGTGAACCGAAAATACGAAAGTGGGTCACTTCCAGCTTGAGGCCACTCCAAGCCTCATAGGGGGTCTTATCCTTGACATATATATGGGGATATCTATTTTGGATGTAGGTTTCACAATTAATTTCTTCAAACCATAATACATATGGAAGTGACTTTGCATGTAACATGCAAGATGCCATCTCTTTTAGAGATCTATTTTTTCTCTCAGAAACTCTGGTTTTTTGCGGAGTATAGGGAACCATTTGTTGAAACTGAATCCTTGCCTCATGAAAAATATTTTGTATCTCATAGTTGACATACTCTCCCCCATTATTTGTTCGGAGGACTTTGATTTTCTTTCCTGACTATGTCTCAACAAGGGCTTTGAAATATTTGAGGTGTTGAAAGACCTATGATTTTTGCTTGAGAAAAAAAATCCATGTGAAGCGTGAGAAATCATAAAAAAAAATGAACATGTACCTCTCTTTAATAGTTTATGAATGCAGAAAAGGGCCCATGAGATCACTATGGATCATATCTAAAGGAAATGAAGCCTTATGAGCCTTTCCTTTGTCAAATTTCTCTTGAGGGTTTTTTCCAAGAACACATCCCTCACAAATTCCTTTGGAGAAGTGGATGTCGGGTAGACCATCAACCCTTAAATACTTGCTAAGTTGTTGCATATATATGAAATTTAAATACCCGAACCTTTCATGCCATATCCTTCTACTTTCATCAACATGGGTAAGTAGTAATGCAAAATCTGGTTCAATAAATTCAGAAAATGTGTAGAGTCTAGATTGATGATTTACCTCATCGGTAGAAACCCTGGAATTGGTTTTCATGTCATAGATATCCACTACATTAGGTGTGAATATGACTCTCTTTTCGGTGCCAGATTTTTTCATCTAATACACGGAGAGAAGATTGATGGAAAGTTTAGGAACATGTAGCACATTCTCGAAGCTTTCGTTTGTGAGTTCAATCCTTCCTTTGTCGGTGACCTCGACTAGAGAGTTGTCCCCCATCAAAATAGAAGGACCTTTGCATGCATCCAATGAAGCATAGACTTCATATGTAGCATCCATTTGGTGTGATTCTCTTGAATCTACAATCCAAGCATCGAGAGAGGAGTTGATGGCAATCAAAGCATGGCTAGAATTTCTTTTCTTTGGATTCTAATCTTATGGCTTCTTCTTCTTGGCACCCTTGTGGATGCGATCTCCAATGTTGTTTTGCTGAAGTATTTGGGTCAGTAGATCCATTTGATTATACATATATGTGGATTTTGTATGGAATCCTTTATGGCAGTAAGTGAATTTCTCCCCTTTTCTTCCCTTTCCATCTTTGGATCCGGAGGCATCGTTGAAGGGTTTTGAGTACCCTTCCTTCTTTGTATTTGCATGTGATTTCATTTTGTATTTTTCTTTATATTTATGATATTGATCACCACTACCATATTACATAGTAAGTGCATGCACCGTTGATCCTTTTATTTTTCCCATATTGATGAGCTTGTTCTTCTCTTGTGTCAGAGACTCGATAAAGGCCTCAAGCGAGCGCATCGTCCACGTGAATCCAGAGGAGAACCTAACTGAATGAAATGTGGATACAAACACTAATTAATTTGTACCAAGTTTGGAGAGAGTGGTGAGAAGCATTTGTTTCTCCTCCTTAGATTTATCAACCTCACAAGCCTTAAGTTGTGACACCAAATCCTTATATTTGGTAAAGAAATCTTGGATATTGTCGAAGGTTTTTGGATCCAATGTGAGTGATTCCACCTCGAGCATGTGTCCCCTCATCTTTTCCTATTTTCCAAAAATCCCTTCCATGGTGATCCAGGATTCATTGGGATTTTTACATGAGGTTATGTGAAAGAGGAGTTCAAGAGAAATGAGACTGCAAATTGTTCCAAACGCTTCATCCATTCAATTTAGATACTTGGATTGTTTTATGGATGATGTTGGTTTTGTCTATGTGTTCATGTTTAACCTGTACAATATTCTACTTCGAATATGCATTATCATCTTCTCCTTCCATGCAAATAAATTGTATGGTGTAAGAATGAATTCTTTTAGAAATTCCACTTTTCCGTTGTCTTCAATCTTCGGTACCTACAAAAATAATTCGGTGTCTCTTTTCCCTAGAAATCTGTCGGCTCTGATACCATGTAAATGTATTGAACCTGGACAAAATATATCTAGCTAGAAAATGACATACACAATTTACAAAGAAAATATGAGAAAAGAGAAGAAGGAGAGAAAGAATGGAAGAATTCTCATTAACCAAATGAATGAATGATAATTTACACATGATATAATCTATATAACTCAACTAATGTGCATTGGAGGAGAAGCCAATGCACCATATTGGTGGTCTAGAGTGATATGGACATACACCAACAATTACAAGAGTAAATTGCCACCTAGTCTAGTCTCTCAGACAGTCATGGGAGTGAACTTCCACCTAGTCTAAGTTAACTAGTCTCTCAGTATTCAGTTAACTAACTGAAATAGAGTGAAGTGAGGAGGATATTAGGGAATCATGATTAATGCACTAGTCTGGTGATGATTCCAAGGAAAATTCACATTAGTTGGTGATGATCCCAATGTTGCATGGTGATAATCCCAATGTGGCATCTAGACTCCACTCAACTGATCAAACTAAAGTGTGAAATTAAGAGAATATTCTCCTAGAGGAATATCCTCCCTAAACTATAGGAGATTGGATAATGACTGATACGGATAGGGAAAACCTTAGGAAAAAAAAATCCTATGTGTGTGTGAAGTACTCCAACATGTATGTTGTTGGTAATTTATAAGTTACATGACTATGGATATGTTGTAAACCCTAAATACTATATACTAGGGCGATTTGTGCCCAAAATTTAGTAAAGGGTTGAAATACACATTGGTTTGGAATTACATGCATCAACAAATATGTATTCTTACATTTATAACTATGAATTTCTTTAAAAGTTACTTGAAGTTGTTCTCAAATCATAACTAGCAAACATATGTCATCATAGAGCCTACATATCTACATGTATAAGCAAATGTAGATTGTGATAATGAATTAGAAAATTGTTCAACTTATTGTGCTTGAAACTTCCTATTTTCTTCTACAAATTCTTCAACCTCTTGGTTGTTGACAACTTTGTCCTTATGTAGGTTTTACTACTCATTAATAGGAATGCTACCTATTTCTTCATCATATGACATGGACTACCAAAAGTGAGTTATAAAATTAAAATCCAAACTATTTACATTAAAAACCTCTATTGATTAAGGAGACCTTACACTAATAGGAATGCAAACTAAACCTTCTATAAAAATTTACCATGAAGCATAACTACAAAAATGCTTTAAAACTAGCATATTTGTGAAATTGTATTTGGTTTTCTATGAAAGATGCAATCTTAGGGTGAGACAAACACCCCACAATTCTTGAAAATGTGTTTGTTTTTATAAGATGGATGCAATCTTTAAGGTGAAACAAACACCCTGCAACTATTGGCATTTGCTAGGAACATGACCATAGTGAACAGAGGTTTAAAAAAAAGTTATATTTTGAAATCGAATATACATAATTTATCATCAAAGAAAACTATTAGGAAATGGCATCAGCATTATCAACATGAATCTTTGGAAATTGTGCACACACACTAACTAAAATGGAAAAATGAGTACTAAATACCTATGTCCGTGAGCTCAATGAGGTTGGAGCTTATACAACCACATCACACATAGGATAGTTTTTAACTACATTTCCATTGCAAAGACATGCAAAAATCATCAGAGAGTAAAAAGGTTATATGCTTGAATAATAATTAAATAAATAAACAGACATATCAATGCGTATGAGACTCTAGAAAGACTAAAGGAGAATACATGAATGAGATTCTCTTGGTTTCAAGAATAATTTATTCTCTAATGAATAGGGCCAACCACATGAGGTTGGAAGCTCATCCCCCCCCAC
>SNQJ01S0011047.1:69682-95872 GCA_010110895.2 Picea sitchensis
TACTTTCCACAGTGCACCACCCGCGACTGATTGTCAAACCTTTTAAGATTTGTCACTTTCAACAGCGCGTCAACTGATGAAAAGAGCTCCTTAGCTGTTGAAAGTGGGCACTTTCCACAGCGCACAATGAATCTTTGAAAACATGTTAGCTGTGGAAAGTAAAAAATGAAAATTTTGAAAAAGAAGAATTAACAATCCAAATTATTTCTAAGTCAAATCAAAATCTAAAAATTTTCTCAGCTATAAAAACTCAAAAGTAACTTGAGGACGCTACCAATAGCCATGATATCCACTACAAAATTCAACCGAAAGAACGGTTTCATTTTGGGAGTTAACACCTGCCAATCCATTATGCTCCAAGCTTCGATCCATCATACCACAAAAAAAATTTGGGGGACAATTCCCCTCCCAACCAATCCCCTCAGTCATCACGATCGAGAGCCCTTGTGCCCTCAATAAATGATCTATGCCAATGTCAATCATTACTTCCTGACTTTCTTCCAAGCCCAAAACCAAATATTCCTTCCTCCCTTTTCCTCTTCTATTAAATAGAATTCCTTGGTCCATCCATGCAAAAGAAACCCCATGCATAGATTCCACTTGTCATCATGCAAACTTTCCCTTTTTTTATCTTAATTAAACTTAAATGAATCCTCCATAACTTATATTCTCTTATTTTATCCTTCAATTAATGATAGAGTAATTATTTTCTTATCTTAACTTAACTTAATTGAGTCCTCCATAAAAAACAATTCCTCAAAAAATAGCACGGGAAACCCCCAAGTACTTCCCCACTTCATGGATGGTAAATGAGGTAAATGGTCGGCCCTGATTACAAGGCCTAACCCCAAGAGAGAACAAGATATTCAAACATGTGACCTCCTCCACTGGGGATAGCTTCACATCTGGATCAGAACCACCTGAGATAACCCTTGGGGCTTATTGAGTCCTCCATAACTTATTCTCTCTCAGTAATTATTTTTATTTATTTATATTTCTTTAATTTCTATTATTGTACTACTTAAATATTTATCTATTTATCATTATTATTATTATTTTGTAAATTATGCCTTCCACAATTTTCATTACTGTAAAATAAAATAGTTACATAGAGATTGTGGTTGGTCGACCACTTGGGAAACCCAACCAATCACAATATAGCAGTTGGAGAGTTCCAAAATAGTTTAAAAGTTCAAAAAGCATAAGTGTAAACCCTTTACAAAATAATATTTGTTGTATATTGTCATTGTTAGAAATATTGCTACTATCATAAGTGTTGAGGCACCATTTGATTTGGAAAAACCAAAACCAAAACTAAGGGGAGCTCTAGAAGCTACATTCACGTGGCCATGGATCGGTCCAGCTTCATCGAAGTTGGAGTTGATCAAGCGGTCCATCTTCTGGCCAATTCCATAGAATCTCCATCCACATTTCATCCAAGTGGAGGAATATTTCCTCATGGGATTTGGTTTTCTCTACCAGGACCTTCCCCATCATTATCTTTAAGAGGCAGTACAAGTTGATCGTCTTAGTGTAAAGGGTGGTGTGTTCCCTATATGAGCCAAGATCTAGTATCCATTGACCAATTTCCTCGTCTACTACTACATGGTTGAAAAAGAGACGAAGCACCCTAGTGTTGGCTTCTTCAAGATATATTTTATCCTAAATGTAAGGTGGAGTGTAGGCTTCAAAGGCCTCAACAATGGGTACAAAAATGGAGTGTGTATGGAATTCTACATCTCCCCCTCTGTGATTTCTTCCTTGTTTCTTGTGACCACCATGAGGCATGACTGCAGTGGGGCCGAGACCAAGGTAATTTATGAGAAGAGGTGGTATAAATGAAAGCAATGACTGAGATTGTAGAGATAATGGATGTAGGCACATGTGATATTTTCGGCGAGGGAAACAGAGAGCAAATGGAATGACAATAGGGTATACCCAATGCGACCGTGCATAATAAAATCTCCCAAATCTAGAATCATCCATGGTTAGTGTTGAGTGTGTAGACTTGCAATGAGAATGAGTAGCAGTAATGGTGTCATACGACACCATTATTGTACTGGATGGATAAAAAATCATAACATGATGTGAAGGAATGAACCTTAAACCAAATGTTTTCCGGTATAAATGCTTGGCAGTCATGTTAATCGATGGGTGATGTGATGTACTTCGTCCAGGTCTACTTGCATACGATTCTGCCAATTGGATGTGATGGGTAGTACGGCTCCCCATCACATACTCTCCTCCCTAATACTTGATATGGGTACTATTTATCATTATTATTATAATTATTACTATTATGATATTATTATTATTATTATTATTACAGGGAATTACATACTCCCCCCTTCAAGAAACTTCATCCCTAAGTTAACATTAATTATTTTAATTATAGGGTTTTAATTTTCTCCACGTATAATACATAACACCCTCTATTGAACTAGTATAAAGCCACCCAAGTTACTATAGCAGGCATCGAAATCCCCTGTTTTGGAAGTGAAAGTAATCTTCATCTTTTCTTCCTGACTTTTGGAACCAAGCTTAAATCCTCTCATTATATCAAGGATCTAGACACTAGACCCTAACTTGTCCATAAGGTCTATATGGAACTAGACCAAGACATCTCGATTTATCAGGGCTCTAGTCACCAAACCTCATCTTCCCAAGTGGGAATCTAGATCGATACTCAAGTACATCGATGATTTGGATAAATATTCACATACTCCAGTCATATGGATCAATACTTCCATACACTAGTCATCTCGAAAGGCTAGACTAAAATCCCTCCTTATCCTCCCTCGAGTACACATCCCTAGTCATCAAAATCAAATCCCCACAATACCATCGGCATGCAACACTCTAGACATTCTTCGGGACTTTGGCATCACCACTCCAGTATCAAGCACTCTAGAAATCTCAAGATGGTCCCATGTCCATCAAGAATCATACAAGGAAGAAATATCCATTGGAACAAATTGGTTGATTGAGTTGTCCCGAGCCATAAGGTATTACTTGTAATATTCTCCTTCATAGGTATGGGCTCCCACGATATCATCAAATAAACTAGCTCGCTTGGCCCATTGGTGTTTAACCTAGAAATCACCACCTCACAACATGCAACCAATGCATTAGTTATAATCATAATAAAAACATCTCAAAGAAAGAATCCACCTTCTAACTCGTGCATGTCATCATGAGAATACAACATCAGTGTCATCACCACATTCTCACGCATATCATCATAAAAAAATTTCATCGTCAATATGCATGTAAGTACCACATGCCATCGCATCATGATATCATAAAAAGCTTATCCTAAAATAATTCCATGCATTTACATCATGTCATCACATAAGGAGATATCATCATAACATCATAACCTCAACATATATTATCAAACATAATAAATGGAACCGCATGTTATCCTAGCATCATAGCATATCATCGTGAATATGATAATCATTTCAACACATATTTATCAAAAACATAGTCTTTTATCAACATAATTAAATGGAATCACATAACATCACAAGTAAATAAAATAGGATCTTAAGATAACCTAACATCATGAACATAATAACCATCTCAACACCTATCACATGTTGAGAAATAATAACATCATGAGTGTTCTTATCGTGATTCATCAACATAATCAAATTTATTATCCTACATAAATAAATAGTGAATACTAGCTTGTATATCTAATGCAAGAAATATCATCAAAAAATCCATCCTACATGGATCTACCTGGTTAAGTTTGTCATCCCAAGATAACTCTACAAAATATTATTAGTACTATGAGTTCCATGTGATCATATCGATACCAATTGTTTCATCATTATCATTTCCTCTTCTTTCAACAAGAAGGTTGACATTTTACAGGATATGTATAGTCACCTTATTAGTGTGCTAAAGTTTTGATATATTTTCTTCATCTAGATACCAACATATTAATCTGATACTAGATATTTTAATATATTCTCCTCATCTGAGTATATAGTTATAACTTTCAAGTAATCCCCAATCAAGTAAAGCCACAACAATCTAGAAAATTATTTGTACTAAGCAGTGAAATTATGCAACAAGCTATTAATGGCATTAATAGTATGCCTTAAATCATGAAAGTCCAAATCAAATTTCCATGTTTATCATGACACTAATAAGTGCATCCACTGTTAATTCACCCTTTTTGTTGATCTATTTTATAGCGCTCTATATCTTTTTGGATCATTCCCCAAGGTGCTAAATTCAACTTGCATCCATGTCTTAACCCATTTCACTGACTTTCATCCCTGAATTTTGACCTTACTATCCTTGATAACAATATCTATACCAAGATATGTATTAACTCATAGATTCCATACCCATCACTCAACATTGTCCTCCTGCTTCCCACTTTTACACATAATGACCCATTGGGTCACTTACTTGAACCCATCATAATCTACATAGACCTAATGGTGTTTGAGTAGGGTAAAACTTACTATTCATGATGATGATGACTACGTAGATTATTATGTCACTGACTATTCCACATTATTCCATCATGCTCTAAGATAGGTTACTACTTCCTTTCATTTCCTCATGTGCGATCTAAAGGTTGCTTATTTATTCATCTCAATTTAAGTTATATTGTTTTGACCAACTTTTATCTTCCTTAGCTTTAGTATACTTCATTTATACATGATGCTTCAAAATAGTTGAGCTTATTTTCCTTCAAAATTATGGATTTCCTATTGATCATTATTTTCCAAGGGTAATAGTTCAACCAATTATGTGGGTCTCTTGAATTACTATACGGAACATATGAGAGCCAATACCAATCATAGGTAAGATAGGAAATTCCAAAGAATAGTTATTGTCATTCTTTCCCCAAGAATGATCAATAAAATCTTATGCCCGTGTTATCATTATCTTTTCAAAGTGTGTTCCCATCATTCATTTGAGGAATTCTTAACATTGTAGAAGTATTTGCTTAAGATATGAAGGGTAATAGACAAATATATTGACCCAGATTATGCTGAGAATGAGATGAAGGTAGAGATATAACAATGAAATACACATAGATATAGTAATACACAATTTCTATTAATGAATGAAATGTACAGGAACTGTAAAATGTAGAGTGAATTGAACTCGTTAGAATGGTGGTAGATTATCTCTAAGAAGAGATGTGGTGGCTACACACATTCACAAGAAGATGTTTACAATGAGGCTCCAAATGAATTTTTAACAGAAAGCATGAATGAGAAAACCCTAAACATAAAAGACCCTAACCTCGTTGGATGAAACACCAAAAGGTTTTTGGGCCTCAATGGGGGTAGTTGATATGTCAACTTCCCAAGGGTGTAAATTTTTCATACGATATCCATTTGGGGTGCTCGATACCTCATCAGAAAGGTCTATTTGAGGAGTACACATTTTTTTCGGCTTAGAATCTACCTTTACCTACATGTTAGGCGCTATCAAGCCAAAAAAAATGTAGTTTAGGGCCTCAAAATGGCCCCATAAGTTCAGGACTCGAAAAACCATAGAAAAATTGCCAAGGTGGAAAACTGTGTTTTGAGCCAGTGGAATAGGTGGGTGGACACTGATATCCACTTGGATAATCCATCCCCCATTATGAATCAATGTTCTCCATTTCTTCAATTTCACGTGGGAGATGGGGAAGTTGTTGTTGAATATGAACCTTGGCGAGTTGCTTGCCTTGCTGAAGATTTTCTTCTTCTTAGCTTGTTGAAGGATGTCATGAACCTATTGTTGGAGGGATTGGTTCCATTCAACCAATCTAGTTGCATGACATGACTTGATCTAACTATGGGAGGACTTTGTTGGTGAAGATTTAGCATGAGGAGTTATATCAATGGGGATTAATGGTTGGAACCCCAAACACACCTAAAAAGGGTTGTCACCAATAGAGCTATGAAGGACATTGTTATAGCTTTGCTTAACTGGGAAGTGTGGAGGCACTCCCATAGGTGAAGAAAGAATATATTTTTTCTCTTCTAAAATATTTTTGGCCTGCTTTTGTTGGATAGAAAGGTCTTGGGATGAGGTTGTAATGGTCGTAGTGTTCTTTCGTTCACCTTATTATCGGATCATGAAGAGGCTAAACTTTGTGGTATGATATATTACTTTGCAACACTTTTTCTTCATGACAATAATCGAGACTACCTCTGGTAACCTATAGAGTTGACCCCCCAGAGTAACGATGAAACTATAGGGTCGAGACTCATAAATAGAATGATGCTTCCACATATATGGTTGTCCTAAAATAACATCACAAACTTCCAATGGGGAAACATCACATAGTACATCATCCTTGAAGGGATTGATGTCATAGGACATGTGGTACTATCTTTTGATGTGTAGATATCATCCCAGCTAAAGCTACCTGTTGTTGTATGGTTGGGGGTGTGGTGTTGTCAGAAAATCCAACTGCTCGATGACCTATGTTGAGATTATGTTCTTTCGGATTCCAGTATCAACAATGAAATATAGTGGGATCCACTTCACCCACATATATGAATGCAATAGGCACTCCCCCTCCTCAGTATCCTCTGATTCTTCTTGTTGGATTGTTGTGGTCATGATGGTAGATTTGGGTTCTACATCGATTATATGTTTCCATTTATTGTTTTCAGAATCATATTCTGAGTCAAGGTTTGGATCGTTTTCTTTAAGCTCGACCACCAATGAATATTTTGAGCGAGATTCATTGGTGTTGTGTTGGGAGATTTTGTGGAAGTCACACCACTTTCCAGTGTCCTTATTTGTCTTTCCATTACCCTTATTTTCCTATGTCTTGGACTAGTTGTATTGAGTTTGGTTGTTTTGTGAGTTAGTTCTTCCTTTACCATACTTCGGTTGTTGCGTATTTGCATACTCGAACTCCCATTTGTTTTTCTTCTTAAATTTATGCTCGATTTTGACAACATATTGATAAGCATCTCTTGGTGATGAGATGTCCATAAAATCCATTTTTGTTTGGATGTACCTTTGTATACCCCCACGGTATTTTAAAACCATGTCGCTCAAAGTATTTGATACCCAACTTGGTTTGCAAATGGAAGTTGTTTGTGAACTTTGGCATTGTTTGGCCCCTCTCTTGACGCAGTGTGGTCCATATCATGTATTGGTCATCATAGTTTCCAACGGGGTAATATTGTTGTTTGATGGAAATCATAAAAAAGTCCCAAGTGGTCTCGGCCCCAAATATTCCAAACTCCTCCGTGGATTTTTTCTCATAGTAATTCTCCCACCAATATTTGACATGGGAGACAGCCTTCATGGGCGCAAAGGTGATCTTTTCCCTATTAGAAAATTTGTGAATAGAGAAATAACCTTCTAGTATATTTAACCACTTTTCCAAAGCATCTGCATCTATATGACCTTCAAATACAAGAATATGAAAATTCATTTGTACCTTGAAGGGGGAAGCACCTCCAAAGTGATCACTTGATGAAGATGCATATGTTGTTGTTGGCAGTTGTCGAAGGACCTGGGAAAAATTATCCATCATATCGTTCCTCTATTGCGCTAGGACTTTCGAAAGAAACAACTTGATATGATCTCCTTCTCCCTCGTCTCTCTATACCATGACCTCATTGGGGACATGCACTAAGAGATGCCAAGGAGTAGACTACTCTGATACCACTCATCCAAATTATGATAAGAATGAAATGAAGGTAAAGATATTGTTGAGGCCACAACAACATCTCTTTATTTTTTCTCTTACAAACGAAAGGAAAGGGGACCCCTACTAAAATTTTCATCCCTAATGCCTAATCCTCTACTGCTTCAGCCTAATTTTAATTCTTGTTTACCTTGGGGGACTTGGGAGTTTGATTGATTATTGTCTTCTATGGAGATTGATTATTCCCTTTGATCTTATGATTTCAAATGTCTTCATGATGCTTCTTGACCTATGATGTTTCATTGACAATTGAATGATGGAATTGACACATCATCTTCAAACATTTTGTTGATTCTGAAGTGCTTCATGATCCTATGTGGTTGCAAGGTTTGGTGTTATATTGCATGTCTTGAATGAGTTTATTGTTGATAATGTTTTGGTTAACAAATTCAAATTTTTCATCCTCTTGTTGGCATGTTATGCTTAATATCTTCAAATTTTATACTTTCACATGTGGATCTTAATCTTCTATTTCGAACTTCTCGATGCTTGAATCCATTAGGACCGAAACGACAACCTCACGAGGATGTAAATCCCCCTGCATTTCTATAGAGGTGGTAATCTTATTTAAATTCTCTTGGGATTTCTTTATGTTCAAAATGTGGGACTTGACAGAAGTTCGTCGTAGTGATTCAAAGAAACAAAAAAAAATCGAGAAAATAAAAGGCAAATTTTTTGTTTTCTTTTTAAAGAAAATTCCTCAGAAAGGACCAGGAATCACACACTTCACACATATAAAGAAAATAAACAAAATTTCCTCACATCCATCATAGTTTAAGATAAATATTTTTGATCCCATAAAATAAAAAGAAGATGACATGCATGCATAAGACAACTTTAATAGAGTGGACACATGGGCAGCTCAAATAAAGATAATGATAGATCAACCTCAAATACTTTATATTATGAAAACAGGGTTACAAAGCATAATTGAGATTGTTCCCAAAGTAGTTATCTCGAAATTTCTAAAAAATATATAGTTTGTTACATATTCTTTGAAATTGTAAATTTGTTTGTCTTAAATATTGGGATTGGGGCTCCCACGGACCATAAAGAAAATAAATAGAAGAAACAATCTTTTAGAAGGAAGATGGTGGGTGGTAGAAGAACAACAAGACCCGGTAAGAAGAAAAAAGGAGTTATCAGTCTTCATTTAAACCTTTATAGTGAAAGAGGTGGAATAACTGGATGAAGGACTGGATAAATAAAAGGAAGGATGTGATTAGCATAAACTTACTATGATGGTCTCCAATGCTTTCATTTTATTTTTGATGTTCTTTTATCATTTTCATCAATAGTTATAGGAACTGTATCAACTACTTCTTTCCCTTCATTGGTCAGTTTATCGATAGCTTTCTTGAACCATTCTTCGATGTAAATTTTCATTGGTACCACATTGATTCATGTTGGATTTTGATGTTGAACAGCTCTCCCTCTAAGTATATTAGATCAAGGTAAATTCCATGTAATGCTTCTTCAATGTTATGATTTTTTACATAGTAATACACTAGCTAGTTATCTATGGCATCCTCATCATATTCAATTATACCATATAAGTTTTCAATTGACAATACTTTAAAAATATCAACTTGCTCATCGAACTGTTGTTTTTTAGGAGCAACGAGTTAAGAATCAACTTGGGATATCAGACTTTGTTAGTGCTTCTGGCTAGGTCCACCTCTATGAGCCTTTTGAATAGTTCTTCTCTCCTTGTTATGGCTTGGTTGCATTCCTGAATAATGTTATTCAAGTTATTTATTTTTTATTTTCAGCAAGCATCCAACTGCTTGATCCGACTTGAAGAGGGAAGGTCCTCCTCTCTTCTCTTTAGCTCTGACATGTTAGAAACTTTAACACGAAAGGGTACCATAGCATCAAGGTAAAAACATTCTTCATTTTTTAGGTTGGATTTTAAATACTCATGGAAGGCATGCACCCTTGAGCCGAAAGAAATCATGTTCTTTGAAATTTCCCAAGCTTCTATGATCAGTGCCATTCTTTTCTTGATATTATTCTCCACATAGCTATTGGATGATGTGAGTAATCTCGAGGATCCTTTTAATTTAGTAGTGGGTATGGTGGGTCCAACAATTTCCAAAGGGATGAAAAGAAATGGAAGAGCCATCAAAGTCTCTTCTAGTTCCTTAATCATTTCCTTTAACTTTGTATTTTCTACTTCAAGACCACCAATGGAGTCGTCCAATGCATCTCCAGTTGATCTATGGATTTTGGAAATCTGGGAAGGTCGCATATTTCTTAGGTTAACCTCTGAACGATATTTCCCTTTTTTATTCTTCACATCACTCTTATCAATAATTGATTTCTTAGATCCATTGTCAAAGACAGCGCTCTGAAACACAAATGACTCTTCTTCATCGAAGGTCTCATTTTCAACAATTTCCAACGAAGGATTTTGGTGGACCGTGCCTCCTGGATGATCAATGTTAGGAAACATTTTATCGATGTCAGCCTTGACCTCCATATCCTTGAGGTAGAAGTTTGTGATGTCACTTTCGACTCAATTCTCTTCTTCCTATTGTACAATATTCTTCCTCTTCTTCCTCAAAGGGAGTTTATGTGAGCTTTCATTTTTTCCTGGAGGGGGGTTCTTGTCTCCTCCTCCGCCTAAACTATTGTTGATCACTTTTCTAGATGGGTGGTACATTGGAGCACTAGTCTGAGATTTTTTATTATTGTGAGTAATTGTTGGGGACTGGTCGCTCTTCTTATTGGGAACCTTTCCTTTATGTTTGTAAAATTCATTGGTATTGAGTATCGTCTCCAAGTCGCCAGCAGTGTGAATAGGAGCGCTCAAATTATTATCTTATTCTTCTCCTAGAACAATGTGGATAAATGAATTGATAAAACCCACTGTTAACATATGTTCCAAAAAAATTTCGTTAGGGTCAAACAATTTTATCCTTTCATCATACTTGAGATTCAGGTTGTGGAAGTGGTTTGCAAATTCATTGATTTTATTTATATTTCTGAATACAAAGTCCCCAATTTTCCAAGGCAAGGCTATGAATTGTTTTTTTCGTTTCTCATGAAAAACGTGTAGCCAGAAATTGTATTTCCTTGAAACTTATGTAATAAACATTATGTCAGATATATGGCATGGAAGAAAGGAGGGATTTTCCTTAGAACTGAAAATACCGATAACATTGTAATTTTCCATTTGCTCCAAATTCCCCTTTTTATCCAGGAATTTTCTTTCCTAAGAGGACATTCTTAGGGTATCTTTTACAAACAACAATCCTTTAAAAAATGAGACAAAGTCGTTGAAAACTTCATAAAAATGCAGGGAAGCTTTGTGCCTCCACAATGCTTGGTACCAAAAGGTCACTAAGTCACAATTTAGGAAATTGACAACAATGTGCTATCGTGAATACCAAAAAGGAGGCCATAAAGAATTTCTTATCTTTTTTGTATTGTGACAATTGGGAAGAGATTTCAATGGAAATTAGTTTTCCCCAATCGAAAATGGCTTGCTCCTTGACAGTGAAATATAATATATAAAGAATCATACGAGAAATATTGGCGGTATTTTCTTGGTTGGTCACTCTGGTAAATAACCAAGCAATTTCCCGAAAGGGGTTTCTGAACAAGTTGACTTGAAACCTGGTAATATCTTTAGGGATGGTCGCGGGACTCTGTAAGAATTCATGCAATAGGTTCATGCCGTTGTCATGCTTTTTCAAGAAGTCTCTGCAATCTTCACCTTTGAAGGTGAGTGTTGGCTCCGGGAGTTTTATCATTTTATGGAACACTTGAGGTGAAAGAGATACGGGAGAATGGTATTGAAGTTGAATAATCCACTGAATTGGTATATATTTCTCATCACACCAGGAAACTAGTTCCTTGTAGTCAAAAACATCAGGAACACAGCCTGCAAGAGCAATTTTGGATGTCCAAATTACTTCCTTCTGAGAAGAAGGGGATGAATAGTAAGAATAAGCTCTATACCACTGAAATTTATGGTCCTCACATCCAAAAATGTTCAAAGTATCTCTGCAGAACTATTGTCAAGTCGTTGCTTCCATAAGTTGACGAGAGTGTTCCTTTAATGCAGATAATATTCAAAATGATCGATTGAGAGATATAATATAATCTTCTGAAAATCATGCTTTAATGTGGTTTGATAAGAAATCTCCTCAAGCCCCTCACTTATTAATGAAGATATTTACGGGACATGCATGATGAGTTATTAGCATTAAACCATACTAAATGCATATTGGTAAAAGCACGAAGTTGGCGGGGATGGACGAGAGCTATTAGTATTTTGTAATTTTTGTGAACCTGGGAATCTGCGGTTGTGAAAGGTCGAAAATAGGCTAAGTGTTGTAATGAGGTTAGTCGAACTCAATATAGGAAATATGAGGTACTTAGGAGCTCGGGGAGTTCTATGGTAAAAATGGAAATCGCGGATCTTTTGGGTGCAAAATATATATCACAGAACATGAGATATGAAAGATTGAACCCACCAACCCAGGAACCCACGAATGCAGAAATGGTTAAGTATAGGATGATACAGCAGTTGGTCAGACTCATGAATAGGAAGTGAGAAACCATGAGTCCACTTAACCCATGAACCTATCGTTTTTTGAAAAAACAACTAAGTATAGTAATTATAAAGGGAGAGTAGAGGGGAGAAAAGAAAAGGGGAATTTGGGTAAGTATAGAGGATGGAAAAGAATGGAAAAAAGAAGTTGGGAGAATAGAACAGGGGAGGGAAATTTTGGAAGCGGGAATTGATATCAACAACTGGCTCCAACTATGGGATGATAACCCCCTGTGGGATGACTAGGTGCTTCCGCCTATTGGTCTATGGAATCATAGTAAGAATATACAAACTAAAAAATAAAATTATGTACAATGAGAATGAGAAAGTCTTAGGAGAAGAAACCTTTCAAATGTTTCATGTTGACAAGAAGCATTAATATTTTACCCTTCATGTCTTGGAGCATATAGGATTTAGAACCTGAGATCTTCTCGATGACGTATGGTCTGATCCAGAGTGCTTCAAAAATTTTATGCATCGATGGTTTCTCCTTGGCCTTGTTTAAAAGTAACACCAACTCTCCCTTATGGAAATTATTTATGGTTGTGCTCTGATCAAAATATATTTTGACACTTTACTGCCTCTGAGAAGTTTGATTCAGTGCTTTGCTTCATTCTTCTTCCAACTTCAACAGTTGGTTTATTCTCCTTTGGATGGGTGAATTGACTTATGTATCTTTTGTATTAACCATGAAAGTCAATGCACTGAGTTCAAGGCTAATTGGCATCTTCGCTTCTTTCCCATAAACCAATGTACATGGAGACATCTCAGTGCTATCCTTCAGAGTTTTTATGCTTTCCCATAATGCATATGTCAGCTTTAGATGTCAATTCCTTTGGTTCTTGTCAATGGTTTTCTTCAGTATCTAAACAAGTGTTTTGTTTGTGGATTCAACAAGGCCATTACCTTGTGGATAATAATTCGATGATTGACCCATGATAATTCTATATTCTCCACAAAACTTCGTAAACTTCAACCCGATGAAAATCGAACCATTATATGTGATACATTTATCTAGGACACCAAATATCGACAGAATATTATCTTTAAGGAACTTAATTAGCTCTTCAGATTCATCCTTCTTTAATTCCACCGCTTCTGGCCATTTCGTGAAATAATCCGTAGCCATGAGAATGTATATATGCCCCTTGCTAGAATTTAGATTAATTGGATCGACAGCATCAAGTCCCCATTGGGAGAACCATTGTTCTACAATTATGGGTTTTAAAGGCATCGTGGATGTCTTCATTTTTCCTCAAAAACTGTTGGCACGATACACACTTCTTTATTGTTGCATACAAGTCTCTAAATATTGATGGCCAGTAAAATCCAACCCTTATTATCTTGTGGGTGGTGGCAGTAGGTGAAAAGTTTCCATTGCATATTCCTTCATGAAATTCTCTCATTAGTTCTTGGGCTTGGTTTTCATCAACGCATCTTAGTAGTATACCTTCAGAAATTCTCTTGAACAGTATATCAACAATCAACACGTATTAATTTTCCTTCATCTTCAATGTTCTTCGCTCCTTGGGGTTCATGGTGACAGGAAATTGCTCGGATCTTAAGTATAATATAATATCTTCATACCAATATTAATCGGTTAATGGTTCTCCTACTGAAATTGAAATCATTTCATCCACAGAATCACCATTCACGATGATCTTGCATCAATCTTGTCCTTTGATAGTTTTTAAATGTTTAATATCGATATCATATTCTTGTATATTTTCCAGCCAGTTAGCCCATTTTCCTTCTCTCAATTTTTGGTTCAGAAGCATTTTCACTGGCGATGAGGGAACATAGGAAATAACATGGGAGTTCAATATGTACATCCAAAAATGTGCTACTACTTTTACAAGAGACAAGGATTTCTTTTCCAGTTCTGAATACCTCAACTCATAGTCATGTAGGGTTTTACTCATAAAACTTATTTGGAGTTATTCTCCTTTGGTATTCTTCTTAGTAAGGACATATGTAACAATTGTCTCTATAGAAAATGAATAGATGATGAAATCCCTTTGAAATTTCGGACTAATGAGGACTAGAGTTGTGGTGATTTCTCCTTTGGTTTTATTAAAAGCCTCATGATTATATGTTGTCCATTTGAACCTTTTCTCCTTTTTCCATGACAAATTGATCGGATTCGAGATATTTTCATAGTCACGAACAAATCTTCGCACAAAATTGATCTTTCCGAAAAATGATTGGACTCCCTTCTTGAATGTCAGGGGGTTGAGCTCATTTATTTCTTTAACTCTTTATGAATCTATGTAAATACCTTCTTTGCACACAATGTGGCCCAATAGTTTTCCTTGAGTTACAGCGAACAAGCATTTCTTTGGATTTAGAGAGACACCATATAGTCTGCATCTTTCAAAAAAATTTCTCAAATGATGGATATGATCACCTCTAGTTTTTTAATGCACTTTCAAGTCATCTTGATAGTCTTCCATAAATTTTCCTATCAAACATTCATGATCCATGGCGCTCTGGAATGTGACTCCAGCATTCTTCAAACCAAAGGGAATTATAGCATATGCATATGTCTCCCAAGGTGTGATAAATGTCATCTTTTCCCTATCTTCCTCAACCACCAAGACTTGGTTATATCTGGAAAAACCGTCCAACATGGGCATGCAGGTTGATCCAGTGACTTTCTAGAGGAGGAATTCCATATTAGGTAAAGGAAAGTTATTCTTTATGCTTGCTTTGTTAAGGTCTATGAAGTCAACACACATCCGGATTTCCCCGGTCTTTTTTCTTACAATCACGGGATTTGAAAGCCAATCGAAGTGTCTAATGGGATAAATTATTCTTTCCTTCTTCAATTTCTCCAATTCAATATTTACTAGAGGTTTCATCTTGGGATTCATCATCCTTATTTTTTGCTTCACTGGCTTTGCTTCTTCCCTCAAAGGAATGATACGTTGGAATATAGTTTTATCGTAATATTTCAAATCATCATAGTTCAAAGAGAACACATCAATGTATTATTTGAACAAGGAAACATATTGATAAACTTCCTTAGTTATGCAATCAACTCCCAAGTTGACATATTTCAGGGAACTGTCAGTTCCAATATTGAATTTTCTTGTCTCTTCCACTTTTCGAGCTGAGACTTCTTCAAGGAGATTCTTAGCATGATCATCTTTGGTAAAAAGAGATTCATATTTTTTACAAGATTTGGTGACAACAGATGAGTGATCATCTTCATCATCATCATCATTCAAAAAAAAAAAATCCAGTCGTTCATCATTCTCAAATACTTGCAAATATTCAATGTTATTGGGCACGAGTGGTCATAAAGCCCTTTCTACTTGGAAAGACATTTTTCTTTGGATATTTCCTGGATTCGACAATGAGGTCGCTAAGGCTAATGAATCTACCTTGTGATTCTTGTCCCTTGGAATGAAAGAAATGTTGAAGGAACTGAAAGATTCCATCAATTTGTTAGCTCTTTTGAAATATAACTTAAGTCTTTTTGTCTTGATATTATACTTCTGGGTGACCTGATTAATCACCAAATCTAAGTTTCTAGTTACAATTAGATGCTTTATTTTCATTTCCCATGCAAGGATCATCCCCTAAATAAAAGATTCATACTCTGCTTCGTTATTAGTGCATGAAAACTCTAGTCTTATAGAATGTGGATGCATAATATTACTTGGACTCATAAGAACAATTCCAACTCCATTCCCAGACCTTGAACAAGCTCCATCGAATGAATCCTCTAGTAGCCTTCAAACAAAAATTCATGATTCTCTGTGTCTTGCACTTTCTCTAGGATTTCACTATGTTCCATGTCTAGGATAGCATAGTTTTCAATCTTGTCATATATATAATCTTCCATTAATTCATTATATGTCTTCTTGAAAGAGAAGGGTTTTTTGGGTTCATGGGGGACTTTATTCATTGCTCCTTCCTTACCTGGCAGCATCATACAACTTCCACCATTCATTACATATCCCCCGATCATAGATGTCCAATCTCTTACCATCACAACTCCATATGTTGGAGGAAGGTCTACCATAATAATATTGAAAAATGTAATAATATGGGGGGTTATCTTAATCCAAGCATAAAAGTCCTTGATCTCTCCATAAGCTGACACTTTTCTAGAATCAATTGCATATATGATTTCACCGGTTTCATAATACTTGGTGAAACTCATGCCTAAAGCCTCCATGACCACCAGTGCCATAATAGTATTTGTCGCGCCAGTGTCAACTAAACAATTATGCAGTGAAACATCATGATTTTCAATAGAAATGTAAAAGGGAGGAATTTTACCTCCCAGCTTGGAAGTTGACTATTTTTGGTTTTGTTTCGGGCTAGTAACAACAACTTCTTCTCTTTCAAATGGATCGTCCAACAATTTAAAATGTTTTTCTTTGTTGGGGAAACTTCGCCACTTTTGTAAAGGAAAAAGTTATCCTTAATTTACTCAGGTCCTCTATGACATTATATGTCATTTGAGTGGAGTTTGACATCATGTGTTTCCTTTTACTTCCAACGTTATCTGTCACTTTCTCATTCACGCTTTTATCATTTATTTTTTCTTTTTCTTTTTCTTTATCACAATCACCTTTATTTTTTGGTCTATTTACAAATCCTTTGGTCTCGGTGACGTTTTCTTGCGAGTTGGGATTTTTTTCTCCCTCTTCAAATATATACATGGATGTATCACAAACGTCCATCTACACAGTTTCGGAGCTTTCATCAGGTGAGTAATAATTCTCTTGCTCAATTAATTTCTCATCATACACATCAACCAGAACAACCACATTGGGAGTAGGTCGTATGGGAACCCTTGTTTTTTGTGGATTATATGTGTTCTCAAACCTCACTCAGTTTTCTTGGGGAGGGTTCCTTATTTTCTCTGGGATTAGCATTCTTGGATTTGGCATGTAATTATCTCCCCTTCTTAGATTGGTTATCGTGTTCTGCATTTTCTTGATAGTTCTATTCATTTGTGCAATTTTGATTATTTTCTTAGTTTCATGTGTCGCCACAGGGTCAACCTTTACATCAGGTATAGTTCCCTTGAAAAATCCTCCTCCCATTGTTTGGTTTTGAGTCAGTCGAGGCTTTAATTCTTCGTTATTTCTTGAATTGGAAGCTCCTTGATTATCAATATTTAGTCCTCCCAGTTGCCTTTGTATTATTCCCAATATAATGTCAGGGTTGACACCCGTTTCAATCATAATTTCTTCCATCTCAGTGGCTTTAGTCATTGTCACCTCCAAGGTATCCATTTGCGATGTTTTGATATCATATTTCACATTTGGGGGAATTGTATTCTTATAAAAACTAAGAATTACTAGATCATTTGGTATTTTATCTTATGGAATCGTACTCAGGGTTTTATTGAACCTGAGATTAAAATATTGTATCATTTCATTCTTTCTCAAGCCAATCTAGTTGAAATTAGTAAAAAGGGTATGATAAGAAATTAGAGGGAAAACATAGTCAAGAACATAGCTTTGAGGTCATTAAATGAGCGAATTGATATGTTGGGAAATGGTGTATACCATTCATATGCTCTTCCTGATAAGGTTTGTAGGAACAACCTTACCATGACATCATCATACTCAACATAGTGAAAATCACAAACATCAAGAAATAGGTGCAAATGACTCTTTGCTTCGATTTCTCCATCTTCGAAAAATTAATTTAGGGTTCCCTTAGGGAGAATAGGGATATCATGTTTCTCACCTATAAGATTTAGAGGGGAATCTCTTAACCTCCTACGATTTTCAAATACTAGTTTTCCTTGATTTCTTGCAGCATCTCTTCCACCTCCGTGTCTCTCCTCATGATGCTTGTCTTGGGGTTGTTCATTTATTTCTTCCATATCCAAAGAGATTCCAGGGATAGGATTTTCACTTCTAAGAATAAAGAGTTTCTTTCTTTTACTTCTGGTAATGGGTCCCCTGTATTCATCCAGCTTCAATCCCGACCTTGTTCTTGTGTTTCTATAGTTGTCCTTTTATTTCCTCGTTCTTGTTGCTCTTCTCTCCTTTGTCTTCGGAGGATTTCTCTCCATTATTCTTGGACCAAGGTTTTCCAAGACATTTCTAAATATTCACGGGTATCGATCATTTATATTACCAAGTTTTATAACTGATGTAAAATGCTTCATTGGTTGTTCAATCCAATTTCAAGGTGGGGATGATCAGCCTTGGGAAAATTTATATATTTTTCAAAAATGCTAGACCGGGTTCCAAATTTAAGTTCAATCCCCAGTATGGTCGCCAAAAATGTTGACGCTTGAATCTGTTAGGATCGAAACGGAAACCTCATGAGGATGTAAATACCCCTGCATTTTTATAGAGGTGGTACTCCTCTTTAAATACTCTTGGGATTTCTTTATGTTCAAAATGTGGGACTTGACAGAAGTTCATCGTAGTGATTCAAAGAAACACAAAAATTGTGAGAAAATAAAAGGGAAATGTTTTTGTTTTATTTTTAAAGAAATTTCTTGAGAAAGGATCATGAATCACACACTTCACACATTTAAAGAAAATAAGCTAAATTTCCTCACATCCATCATAGTTTAAGATAAGATTATTTATCACATAAAATAAAAAGAAGATGATCTACATGCATAAGAGAAATTTCACAGAGTGGACACATGGGTAGCTCAAATAAATATAATCATAGATCAATATCAAATACTTTATATTATGAAAACAAGGATACAAAGCACAGTAGAGAATGTTCCCAAAGTAGTTCTCTCAAAATTTCTATAAAATATATAGTTTGTTACATGTTCTTTGAAATTGTAAATGTATTTGTCTTAAAGACTAGTATTGGGGCTCCCGCGGACCATAAAGAAAATAAATACAAGAAATAATCTTTTAGAAGGAAGATGGTGGGTAGTAGAAGAACAACAAGACCTGGTAAGAAGAAAAAATGAGTTATCTGGCTTCGATTAAACCTTTCTAGTGAAAGAGGTGGAATAACTCGATGAAGGACTGGATAAAAAAAAAGAAGGATGTGATTAGTGTAAACTTACTATGATGGTCTCTCATGCTTTCATTTGATTGCTTATGTCCTTTTATAGTTTTCATCAATGGTTACAGAAACCGTCTCAACTACTTATTTCCCTTCATTGGTTAGTTTATTGATATCTTTCTTGAACCATTCTTCGATGTAACTTTTCATTGGTGCCACATTGATTTCATGTTGGATTTTGATGTTGAACAACTTTCCCTCTAAGTCTCTTACGTCAAGGGAAATTCCATGTAATGATTATTCAATGTCCTGATTTTTTACGGAGTAATCCACTAGACAATTATCTATGGCATCCTCATCATATTCAATTATACCATAGATTTTTTCAATTGACAATCCTTTAAAAATATCAACTTTCTCATCGAACTGTTGTTTTGTTAGGAACAACGAGTTAAGAATCAACTTGGGATATCAGACTGCGTTAATGCTTTCAGCTAGGTCCACCTCCGTAATCCTTTTGAATAGTTATTATATCCTTGTTATGACTTGGTTGCACGCTTGAACGATGTTATTCAAGTTCTTTATTTTTTATTTCTAGTTAGCATTCAATTGCTTGATCCGACTTGGAGAGGGAAGGTCCTCCTCTCTTCTCTTTAGCTCTGAGATGTTGGAAACTTTAACACCAAAGGGTACCACGACATCAAGGTAAAAACCTTCTTCATTTTTCAGGTCGGCCTGTAAATACTCATGGAAGGTATGTGCCCTTGAGCCAAAATAAATCATGTTCTTTGAAATTTCCCATGATTTTGTGATCAGTGCCATTCTTTTCTTGATATTATTCTCCACATAGCTCCTGGATGATGTGAGTAAGCTTGAGAATCCTTTTAATTTAGCAGCGGGCATGGTGGGTCCAACAATTATCAAAGGGCTGGAAAGAAATGGAAGAGGCATCAAAGTCTCTTATAACTCCTTAATCCTTTCCTTTAAATTTGTATTTTTGGCTTCAATACCACCAATGGAGTCCTCCAATGCATCGTCGGTTTCTCTATGGATTCTGGAAATCTGGGAAGGTTGCATATTTCTTAGGTTAAACTCTGAACGAGATTTCCCTTTTTTATTCTTCACATCACTCTTATCAATAATTAATTTCTTAGATTCTTTGTCAAAGACAGCACTCTGAAACAGAAATGACTCTTCTTGATTGAAGTCTTCATTCTCACCAATTTCAAACGAAGGATTCTAGTGGACCATGCCTCCTCATTGATCGATGTTAAGAAAAAAATTCTCGATGTCAACCTCGAGCTCCATATATTCAAGGGAGAAGTTGTCGATGTCACTTTTGATGCAATGCTCTTCTTCCTCTTGTAAAATATTCTTCCTCTTCTTCCTCAAAGAGAGTTTATGTGAGATTTCAATTTTTCCTAGAAGGGGGTTCTTGTCTCCTCCTCTGCCCAAACTACTGTTGATCACTTTTCTAGATGGTTGGGTCGCTGGAGCACTGATCCGAGATGTTGGATTCTTGGGAGCAAAAGTTGGGGACTGGGGATATACCCATATCCCTTTATGGAGATGTTTTTTTGGTACTATACCTCCCAAACCTCCTAGAAATATTTTACATTTCTTGTCAAAACTTAAATTTTATGGTGAGGGTGAGACAGTTTCATCTGAACATGATTTCAAATTCTGGAAATTTTGTAGTTCTCATAATATTACTAATGGAAGTGTCATTTGAAGGATGTTCACTCTCACTTTCGCGGGTTTGGTCAAGAGTTGGTGCAAGACTTCACTGGCCACCTCTATTCACACATGGGAACAATTTATCTGTGAACTTTTTGCATTCTTTTGAGAATTATGATATGATAAATTGTGTGAAGAAATTTTAGAATTTAGGAAGAACGAAGATGAATCTCTTAAATATTTGTTTATCATATTTACTCATCTTTGCTATATATTTTCTTTGGATGATAGGCACTCTAACCACGCTTTGATTTTATCTTTAGTTTATTTTACTAATGAAATATACCATCTGTTATCGCTCTATAAATTCCTAGAGGTTGTCGCTAGGTAGAAGAAATTTACTAGAGGTAACTTTATCCAACCACTTCGAAACTGGGATCTAGCCCTTCCAGTTTCAGAGAGGTATCTCTCTATAAAATTTAACTTTGTTTTAGATTTTAGATGTTAGGCTATTTAAATAAATGAGACTGTGTTGTTTGTTTTATAAAAATGGCTGAAATATTGCTTACGCATCCATTAGACTATGGGGTCTGTTTTATAAAGATCGAGATCAACGTACAGATTTTATAAGGTGTTTTCACATGGTAGGATAATGCAACTATTAGATCCTTTAGAATTTAAATGATGGATAGCAGAAAAGATGAGATAATCAATTATAACCAAGAAGCATTTAAGAATTTCTTAATCATAACATCAGAGGATAAACATTTAGATCTTTAAAAGCCAGAAACAGAGTATACAAAGATAAATTCTGCAACTTCAACTTCTTTTAAATGATCAGATATAGAAAACATAAATGATTACAAAGATACGAAAAACCATTCAACTGAGAGAAGAAAACATCACCAACAGCTAACACGCAAGAATCCTATGAAATGTCGTTTTATTACTGGTAGATCTCTGATAAAAATTACAGTGCTTACAACTTGTTTGGGCATAAAGATCAACCCTCAGTACTTTGGAGTTTGAAGTATTTATAACAAATATTACAAACGACATTGTCATTAATGATCAAGATGTGGAAGATTCTAAATCTAACTAACTAGATAACAAGATACAAAAATATAGGAATTGATGATGATCTGTTGTATCCTTCATGCTGATTTTGGGGAAGGCCGTTGGTGGATCATTCACCTGACTTTGACTACTCTGCATGCTGACTCAGATGGTACACCTCATCTCTAATTCAATCAAATTGCACAGATCCTCCCATCTTTGTTGACTGGGAATGCTGACTTTGAGCAGTCTTCAATAGATTTCATCTATTTCTTTATATTTGGCAAAAGTTGGCTTGGTGATGAAAATGTATTTGATTTCATGTTGGATACTGAGGTCCAGTTGCAGATTTTCAAGAAATGACTTGCCTGTTATGCTACCCCAAATTCCTGAAAACTTGGAACTGTCCTTGGCCACCATGGTAATATTTTGTTTGTAGTCATAAAGGGTCATTAGCTTATCATTTAGAACCAGTAAACCAAGAAGACCTTTTTTCTGCAACACCTCAATCTTGTTGAAGAATCTTTGAACCCCGATATCCATGTTCTGGACTTTCTCCTCCAGCTGCAACATTAATCCTCTTTTAGTCAGAACTCTTTTGACCTTGAGGATAGTTTCTGTTATGTCTTCAATCTTCAGGTCTTCCAACTCTTCCCTAGTTTTTGGATTCATAAACTTAATGATTTCATTAGCTTCTGTGGGAATTCCCCCCAACTCTCCTTTTATCTTGTCGATGGCCTGCCTGCTCCTCAACACTAGTTCATGTTGTTCAAACATGATTTTCACCATGGGCCATATTTCGTTTATGGATTTGGAGATATCCATCCAAATTTTCTCCTTAGCTTCTGCTAGTGTTTCCCCCCCCACTGTTTTCTTTTGCAGTTGTTGTATTTCCTACTTGATATTTTTTGATGTTTGCATCTCAATGTTGCAGCTTGTCTGGTAGGAATACTTGGGATCTTGGAGATTCTCAATCTCTTTGTTCATTCTATTGATTTTCTTTCCTTGTAGGGTCATCTCCTCCATTGATTTTTCTATCTCTACAGATTTTTCCAGAGCTATCAGTGGGGTGGTTGATGGAAGTTTTGTTGTGGTGGTTGTTGATGCTTTTGCTATGCTAACTTCTGTGAGGGGAACTGCACTCGGTGGGATGACTTCCATGGGTGTTTCTTGTTCCTTCTCCTTTACTAACCTCTCCAACTCTTCTTCAATCTCTTTTATCTGTGCATTTTGTTCCATGATCAAATTTAGCATATCTTCCTTTTCACATTCTGTCTCAGCCATCTCTTTGGCCTATGAGTCTTCTGTAGGTGGCAGTTTTAGTTGCTTCCTCGGAGATGCTATGTCAGCATTCTTTTTCTTGAGCATATCCTCATATTCTTTCACATTTGAGGGGTCATACCCAATTTTGAGAACCAATTCTTCTAAATACTTAATCCTATTATCCTTAGCAAAAGATGATGTTTTCTCCAACTTTAATTGAGTCTGAACATTGTTCAGAGAAATCTGTAATTTTGCAGCAGTAGTGGAAGCATTTGCCAATATTGAGAAAACCCATTTCTCCAGTCTGCCTATGTAAATCCATCTGATTAGCTGGATGTACATCTCTGGTGTTAAACAAAAATGTTGCCCTCTTGTAATTAGTGATTTCCTTTGGATGGGGCACTTGTGCTTGCAAAAATGCCATGTACACTCTCCCCTTCTCTGTATCAAAAGCTAATAACAATTTGTGTTGTGTTGTGGATGTTTTCTTCCAGAATTGAGCATAGGTGTTGCTAGTCATCATCTCATTTTTCTTCCTAATCAAATCATTCTTTTCAAAAATGCTCAGTTTTGTAGATCCTGGTGGAGGTTGGGTAATCACAGTGGTAATAGTCTTCTTCTTTAAGGAAGAACTAGACATCATCTAATGATTTCTTGAGAAAGGTGATGAATGCTCCCCCTCAGCTATTATGGTAGACTGGGTCTCTTCCTCTCCATACTTGCCAGTAGTGTGAGCGGTCTTAGGCCTTTTCTTGTACACATAGAAATCCTCTGCTGACACTTCAGTGACTGAAGGTGAGGGGTCCTTTCTAGGTCTTTTCTCCTTAGGTATCTGCGGTGTAGTTGTTTGTGAAATAATGACTGAAGGAGATTTTTGTTCTACTTCTTCCAAAATGTTCACCCCCCACTCTGTTTGATTCATAAACTTATCGATCTCTGGTTTGGGCTCATGAAAATAAGGGGAACTTTTATTCTTCAACCTCATCTCTGCAATGATCCCACACAGATCATAGTGCCATAGGAAGCTTGTGTCAAACTTCATTTCCTTTAATAGTTTGTCTGCCTCTTCCCCAGTAGCTCAACTGTTGCAAATAAAGGATCCTATTTTCCCCTTAATTCTCAATTGTTGTTTCTTATTCAAAGACACAAAATGTATGTCGTCTGAATTGATCATTTGCATGATGTATTCCAAGGAAAATATCCTAACTGAAACATATATGGGAATTTTATAAGGGGCCAGATCACATCCATAAATTCTGATTTTCGTGTGATTATGATACAAATACCAGTCTCCAGTCTTGGAGAGGTATAAGAGGTGTAAAATTATTTGGGTCCCCTCTTTTATCCTCAGCTCTGGCCTACCACTGAGCATGCTTACCACTGGGTGATAAAAATGCTCAATAAATTGCTTGAAATTAAACTTTGTGGAGTTTCTTCTAAGTAGTGAAGCCCAAGAGGTGGCAAGCTGTGGTTTGTCGTCCTGGTCCATTTTCTCCACAATGAATGATAATTTATATGCTTGAAATAACATGAACATGTAAGCCAGTATTGAAGAATACCGGAACATGCCCTCTGTGGGGAATTTGAAAAGCACTCATGCATGTTCTCGGCTAGAAAACTGTTGTAGTTGAACTGGGTGGTGGCTTTTTCTTCGGCAGAGAAAATGGATAGGTAACCCAAGATGGGCTCGTCCACCCATTTGTCTGAGAAGTAACCGAGCAGACCACATAATGATGAAATGATTTGGTTTTCCTTTTCTGAAAACATGGAGGAATGGTAAGGGGGATTTTTCTTAGGGAATTGAGCATCTTGTGGGAGGAAAAGCTCAAAAATATGTGCTCTCTGGGGAAAAGATAGATTCTGGTACTTTTCAGTTAGAACTTCAAGGGTGAAAGGAGAGGCGGATTCGGCTATGGATATTTGCATCGTTTGATCAATGGACTCGGGTGTGATAGTGAAAAGGGTTTCTCCAGACGATGAAACAATGGCTTTCTGATTAGGAAGGTCATGTGCCTGGAACTTGAGGGAGAACTCAGGAAAATGGTGGACTTGGGGAAAAATATACAGGGGAATATTGGACTCCCAGAACCCAATATTGTCAATTTGATCTAAGAAAGTGTCCCTAAACCATGAATGCAATTCAGCAAGATTGAATTCGCACCTGGTCTCTGAGATCAAGTAGTCTTTATCGGCTAGTGGGATTTGATCGAGATCAACAGGAAGCGGGAGGAATGGATTTACCTCGACCTCTGATTTTTTAGATTTTGGCACCATCACTTCAAAGGTACCTGCAATTGAAACAAAAAATGTTAGCGGGTAATGGCTATGGCTGGATCGCTGACTGAAACAATGAGGTAAAATGAGTTTCTAGTGTGTGGAGAGTATGAGCAGTGTGAAAATGGTAGATACGGGGTTAAATTTGGGCAAACGGGTATCTGTTGGGTGCGGGGGATAGGTCAGCAAACTAACGAATATGTTAGCTTGTATTACATGTCCAACGGGTCACTTGAAGTATGAAGTGGCAGGTAAAGGACGGGTGATGGGTGTGACAGGATGACGTGGGGGGTGATGACTGGAATATAGGCAAAAGGGATGTGACCTGTGACAGGTGAATGGAGTGGAATACATTGGCAGAGTAATGAGACAAGACTTATAAGAGGAGATAGTGGGACATGATGTCATGAGGCAGCGGTGGTATAGGAATGTCGGTATGGTAGTATGTCAGAGGGGGGCGGGGGGTAGGCGATAAATGGTTTGGAGAGGAGGGGGTCCAACGTAATGGATTGGTGACACGTTAGGATGGGGCCCATTGGGAAAACCACCCATATCATGCCCCCCCACCCCCACCGTTAAAAGTAGAACTTTTGGGGGGGTCTGGAATCTCTTGTCGGTCGTATATCTAAGCGTCGCTAGATCAACTGTTGATCTATGCATGCTCTTTAGTCTCTATATCAGAACCCCCCCACACCGTTAAAGGTAG
>SNQJ01S0011047.1:99419-116723 GCA_010110895.2 Picea sitchensis
CTAGCACCACCCTACCTCCCTGATTATAAATAAATGATTGAATAACCAACAACACAGATAAATCGATTCTTACCACTTCTTCTCTATTCCGTAAATCTGGTCTGCTTCTAACTGTTCTGTAATTCTTCTCTTCCTCTGTCTGTTCTGCAATTCTTCTCTTCCTCTGTCTATTCTGAAACTCTGCTCTGCTTCAAGTTATTCTGCAATTCTACCCTTGCTTCTATCTATTCCTCATCTATTACTCCTCTTTGAGTTTTATCTCACACTGTGCATACTGTCGGTCTCACACTGCGCATACTGCAATTTTCCCTTTCTTACAGTTCAACTCATTTTTCATTCAGAACAACCAACCATCCACAATCATTGCGTCTCCATTTTATCCTATACCACATATTTTGTTACACCTTGAATCTCCAAGAAAACACATCAGTAGCTGAATCGCCAACCATCCAAGAATCATGATTTAGTTCTACTAACTGAATTGTAGCTGATCGATTACCTTGAATCTCCAAGAAAACACATCAGTAGCTGAATCGCCAACCATCCAAGAATCATGATTTAGTTCTACTAACTGAATTGTGAGGTGAAATAGTAACCCTTCAGTCAAGTTTCCAATTAATCAACACCATTGGATTAAATCCATAGGATTTCACGTTTATCTCATATTCCCACTAGCTGTGATCGAGCGCAAACAGAATTTGAATTTCGTGAATTTGCATCTCGACATTCCTGTGATGAAGGGTCTCGACACTCCAAGTCATGATCGTTGAGACTCCGATATGGAGCTTATCACCGCTAGCTTCTTCCCCTCACGTGACCACCGGTGGTGACCACAAGTTGTGCCAAAAGGTGCTTCGTATTTCGTGAACTTATGAACTTTATCAAGACTGATCAATGGTTGAGATCTCCAATGATCCGATGGTCCAGATCTCATCGCGATTCCTATGATGAAGGTTCTCGATACTCCAACTCGCAAACGCCGAGACTCTGAGATGGAGCTTAACACTGCTAGATTCTTCCTCCATCTTCTGCAGATGTAACCAATGGCTGTGACCATAACCTTATTCAAAAACACATTTCTCACTTTCATGTCTCAGGTATTCTGTGATGATTCCTCTCGACTCTCCATGTTACGAACTTCGAAATAGAGCTTGTCTTCTCTAGCTCTGCTCTCTAGCTCTTGACAATGTGACCATGAGATATGACCACTTGCCAATCAAATGAGCACTTGGCTCCTTTGACTTTCTAGTCAGCGAAATGATGATCTTTCGCCCTGTGTCGTATGGAACCAATGGTCCAGATATTATCATGATTTCACCACGTGTCCTTCTTGAATCAACGGTCAAGATCTTATCGTGGTTTTGCAAATTCACGGGCCTTTGTCATGCCTGATCAATAGTCCATGATATCGATGATTTGACAGTCCATATCTTTTCCTGATCTCTCATATCGCGAGTTCCCACACCATGCTCCATTGACTCCTCCAATGTGAAAGTCAGTGAAATTCCAATCGCTTGCCACGTGTCTTATGACTCCAATGGTCAGGATTGTTATCGCAATTTTTCATATCACGAGTTTGAACCTCTTTCCTTTGGATTTCCCGATCTGAGAAACTCTAAAACAAAACCTTTGTCGTTCTTTGACTGTTTTCCTCCTTTTGAGCTTAGATTGTTGATCTTGCCACCTTTGTCATGCTTTGATTGTTTTCCTCCTTCTGAGTTTACACTGCTGATATTTCCATTATCACTATGCTACTGATCATGCTAATCTTCGCCATCTGATCATGTTTATATTCTCCATCAATGACACACACGCGCCATCAATGAAAAACATGCATACTCTGCCTCTGTCTAAAAACATGACAACACTACTATCTCTGAGGTGTCCAATAATGGTGGGAAATATGGTTGAAGGAGAGCCACATTTAAGATTGGGTGTAGGCCAAGGAAAGGGGGAATGTTGAGTGCAAAAGCATTGTCACCCACAAACTTGGTGCTGGTGTATGGCCCATACCAGAGTGGGCGAAGCTTTCGATAGGGAATTTTAAAGAATTATTTCTAGAATTGCAACCAAACTTTGTTGCCCAATTGAAACATATGCGGTGCCTGGTGTTGATCATGGCACTGCTTGTACTTGGCATTGGACTTCTGTAAAATATCCCAAAATTGCTAGTGGATGTGTTGGATCCGCTCAATGAACAGGGTGGATTTTTCAGATTTTGGTGGAGCAGGGGATTGGTAGGTCGAGTTGGTCACCATGGATAGTGCAACATCCATGGGGCCCAATGGTTGGAATCCCAACCCCATATAAAAGGGGTTGTGGCTAGTTGAGCTATGCAGGGCTCAGTTGTAGATATGTTGGACATAGGGAAGACTCTCATCCCATGTTCGAGTGTGATTGGAATTGAACATGTGCATGATATGTACGATCATTTGATTGATGACCTTAGTTTGGTCATCTATCTGGGGTTGGAAGGCAATGGATTTGGTGAGCTAGGTATCCAATGGTGACTAGAGGCTCAACTAGAATGTGTTGAGGAACCGACTGTCCTGATATGAGAAATTGGTTTGTGGGATCCCAAAGTGTACCCATATCCATTCAAAGAAGAGATTTCCAGTGGCCTCTGTAGTGATGTTCTTCTTGCAAGATACCAGAATCACCATCTTGTAAAAGAGATCAAAAAACACAAAAACATAGTCATTTCCCCTCTTGGTGGATGGGAGGCTTGACAGGTAGTCCATTGAGATGGATTCCCATGACTTGTAAGGAGTAGGCAGAGGGGTGTACATGCCTCGTTTCTTAGTGGTTGGTTTGGAAATAACGTATGTGGTGCAGGACCTGATATACTTACCGACATACTGTCAAAGTTTCGTTTAGTATAAATGTTTATGTAGCACTGCCACTGTCTTTTTGACACCAAAGTGTCCTCCCACCTGACTATAGTGATCTTCCAAAATCAGCTTCACACACTCTCTTGATGTAAAGTAGAGATGGCCCAAACGACACAACAACCCAACCTGAAGATGGAAATTAGCGACCATTGAGTTTTCTCCCAACATTTGGTAGGTGGTAGAGAAGTTAGGGTCTGTCTCATAGAGGTGGGGTCGTCCAGAGGTCTCATGGCCGAAAGAGTCTAACACAATGGTGAGTGACGCAACTGGAGGTCGACTGAGGAAATCAACAACTTGGTTGGTACGTCCTTTTTTATACTTAATGTTGAGGTGAAACTACTATAAGTATGTGGACCACTTATGATGGTGGTCATTCTACAATTTTCCTTGGGTCTGCATGAATTGTAGTGGCTTGTGATCAGTGTGGATGACTGTATCCTTCGCCAGAATATAATGTCTCCACTGGTAGCAGACTTGCACAATGAAGTACATTTATTTTTCATAAGTAGGGTACTTGTGGATAAGATCTGATAGTGTCTCACTATGATACGCCATGGGGTGGCCGTGTTGAGTGACAATGGTGCCCACACCATAGTCTGAAGCATTTGTCCCAATATCAAAGGGATGTTGCAGGTATGGTAATTAAATTACTAGGGATGAGAATAAAAACTACTTCAAGTCACTGAAGGATTTATTTTGGGAAAGGCCCAACACAAATTTTTCCTTACTTCCACCCATGGTTACTTGGATGAGGGCCGATGCGATATGAGAGAGTGCCAACACGAACCTATGATAGAAATTGGCGATGCCCAAGAAGCTTTGAAGCACAGTGAGTGTGTCTGGTGCTGGAAAGTAATAGATGATGTGGATCTTGGTTAAATCCACATGCACACCATGCTGATCAATGTTGTAGCTTAAGTAATGGACCTTGTCCAATCCGAAGGAGCATTTTTCCAATTTTGCATATAGTTTGTGTTGTCGCAGGGTGTGCAGAACCTATTGAATATGTTGTAAGTGTTCTGCCCAAGTCTTGATGTAGATGAGAATGTCATTCAGATACACCACTACAAAAGTACTGGTGAAAGGTCGCAGGATATCGTCCATCATCCTCATAAAATTTGCTGGAGCATTTGTCAAACCAAAGGGCATGACCAAGCATTCAAAAAGACCTTCTTTTGAATTGAAGTCGGTATTCCTTACATCTTCATGTTCTATTGGGACCTAGTGGTAGACATAGCCTTGTCACCCATAACCTCTGAAAGTTGAGTGCAAAAGAATTTTCACCCATAGCCTTGGTGATGGTGTATGGACTATAAAAGAGTGGGAAAAGCTTCTGATGGGGCCCTGTAAGGCGATATTTCTGCAAGTGCAACCAAACTTTGTCGCCCAACTAAAACTTATGCGGCACCCGATGTTGATCATGGAAATGCTGGTACTTGGAATTGGACTTCCATAAAATATCATGAACTTGTTGGTGAATGTGATGGATCCTCTCAATGAACCAGGTGGATTTGTAAGCTTCTGGTGGAGCAGGGGATAAGTTGAACGAGGTGGTCGCTAGAGGTAGTGCAACATTGATGAGGCCCAATGGTTGGAATCCAAACCCCACCTAAAAGGGGTTATGGCTAGTTGAGCTATGCAAGGCTTTCTTGTAGCTATGCTATACATAGGGAAGACTCTCATCCCATGTGCGGGGGTTATTGGAATTGTACATGCATAGGATATGTACGATCATCTGATTGACGACCTTAGTTTGGCCATCTTCCTGGGGGTGGAAGGTAGTGGATTTGGTGAGCTAGGTATCTAGTAGTGACCAGAGGCTCAACCAAAATGTGTTGAGGAAATGGATGTACTAATCTGAGACAATTGTTAGTGGGATCCAAAAGTGTACCCAGATGTCTTCAAATAAGATCTTGGCATTGGCCTCCGTAGTGATGTTCTTCTTGCAGGCATCCATAATTGCCATCTTGGAAAAGTGATCAAGAACCACAAAAACACAGTCATTTCCCCTCTTGGTGGATGAGAGGCCTGACATGTAGTCCATTGATATGGATTCCCTAGCTTGTCAGGAGTAGGTAGATGGGTGTACAGGCTTTGTTTCTTAGTGGTTGGTGTGGCAATAGCGCAGGCAGTGCAGGACCTGATATAATTTGTGACATCCTGTCAAAGTTCTGACTAGTAGAAATGTTTTTTAGCACTTCCACTATATTTTGGACACCAAAGTGTCCTACCACCTGACTGTAGCGAGCTTCCCAAATCATCTTCGTGCACTCCGTTGATGGAACACAGAGATAGCCCATACGACACAACAACCTATCCTAAAGATGGAAATTAATGACCACTAAGTTTTCTCCCAACATTTGGTAGTTGGTGGAGAAGTCAAGTTCTGTCTCATAAAGGTGTGACTATCCAAAGGTCTCATGGCCACAAGATTCTAGCACCGTGGTCATTTCCATGGTTGGAGGTTAGTTGAGGCAATCAAAAAATTAGTTTTTACTTCCTTTTTTATACTTGATGTTGAGGTGGAACTGTTGTAAGTATGTGGACCACTTCTGATGGCGATCATTCTGTAATTTGCATTGGGTCTGCATGAACTGTAGTGGCTTCTGATCAGTGTGGATGACTATCTCCTTCCCTAGCATGTAATGTATCCACTAGAGGCATGCTTGCACAATTGAGTACATTTAGTTTTCATAAGTAGGGTACTTACAGACAACATATGATAGTGTCTCACTATGATATGCCACGGGGTGGCCATGTTGAGTGAGAACGGTGCCCACAACATATTTTGAAGCATCTGTATCAATATCAAAGGGATGTTACACTTCCGGTAATGAAATTAATAGGGATGAGCACAAATGCTACTACAATTCATCAAAGGCTTGTTGTTGGTACATTCCTAACACAAAATTTTCCTTAACGCGACCCCTAGTTACTTGGTTGAGGGCCCATGTGATATGAGAGAATCCCAACATGAACCTGTGATAGAAATTGGTGATGCCCATGAATATTTGAAGCTCAGTGAGTGTAGTTGGGGCTCTCTAGTCACATATGACCTATATCTTGGATGGATCCACATGAAAACCATGTTGATCAACTATGTAGCCTAAGTAATGGACCCTCTCCATGCCGAAGGATCATTTTTCCAAGTTTGCATATAGTTTGTGTTGTCGCAGAGTGTGAAAAACCTACTGAATATGCTACAAGTGTTCCACCCAAGTCTTGTTGTAGATGAGGATGTCATCCACATACACCACTACAAAAGTACTAGTGAAAGGTTGCAGTATATCATCCATCATCCTCATAAAAGCTGCTAGAGCATTTGTCAAACCAAAGGGCATGACCAACCATTCAAAAATAACTTCTTTTGACTTGAAGGTGGTCTTTCATACATATGTCTATTCTATTGGGACCTTGTGGTAGCCAGACTTTAGATCAATCTTAATGAAGTATTTTTCCCCCATGAGCTGATCAAGGAGGTTGTCGATTCGGGGAATCAGGTACCAATTATAGACTGTGATTTTATTTAGGGCCTGGTAAGCAATGCAGACTCACTAGGTATCATATTTCTTTTACACCAGTATGATTGGGATCCCACAAGGCAATGATCTGGGACAAAAGTGTCGCTTGTGGATCCATCCTTGGATATTTCTCTTGATCTCCTCATTTTCTAAAAAATAGTGGTAGTAGAACGACCCATTGGGTAGCGGTGAACCTGGGGTCAGATAGATTGGATGCTTGATCTGACAGTGGAAAGGAACCCTTTTAGGAGAGGAGAATATATTTGAGTATTCTTTCATGAACTTATCCACTTGCTTCTTTTGTGTGGAGAGATCGACCATGGAGGCTGTGGATGTGGCTGTGATATTTTGATTAATTTAAGAGCGAATCACGAAGAAGACAAATTTCCCAGTCTGAGAGATGACCTTCTTGCATTACTTGGCAGATATCAAGGAAATACCTCTAGGAGGGACTACCATGACTATTGTGTACAATTTCCTATTTAAAGTAATAATAACACTATGAGGCCTAGACTCATATACAAGATGATGTTTCCATTAAGAAGGTTGGCCCAAAAGAACATTACAAACTTCGAGAGGAGCAACATCACACAATACCTCATCTTTGAAGGGCTTGTTGTCATATGACATTCGACACTGTTGGCTGACGCGAAGATCACCTCCTTGGAAGAGCCATCCAATGGTGTAGGGGTGTGGGTGCACCATTGTCGAAAGGGCCAGTCGCTTGAGGACCTCTGCAGATATGAGTTTCTTCTAGTTACTGCTACCAATGATGAAGTACAATGGGGTTCCTTTTACCCACATCTGTGAATGGAAAAGGTGCTTGCTTTCTCCCGGCTCGTCTGGTTCACCAGGATGGAGCATGGTGTTAGCAACGGTGGCACTGGGTTCTGTGTCAATGATCTGTATTCCCATTTCTAGTTCTAACTCAAAGTTAGAACCCGCTTCTGATTTAGAGGCTTTCACTTCAGCCACCAAGGAATTCTTTGAATGACAATTAACATTGTTATGCCAAGGGCTCTTATGGAATTCACACCACTTCCTAATATCCTTATTTGATTGTGACTTGGACTAGTTTTCCTGATACTGTCCATATTTTATTTACCCTTTGTTCTGTAGGTGGGGGCTACCCTTTCCTGGTTTTTGTTGCGAGGGGTTCCTAGGCCCAAATTGTCACGTCTTTTGTTTGATTTTATGCTCGATTCTGACAACATATCGATATGCCATGCCCAAGGACGAGATGAACATAAATTCCATTTCAATATAGATGTAGCTATTTAGAGAACCATGATACTTGAGCACCAGATGTCTCTCTGAATCTTTGATACCCATCTTGGTGCTCAGGGTATGCAATATTTTTGTGAAATCGGCAACTTCTTGGTCTCTTTCTTGCCGCAGTGTTGTCCATTTGGTATACAAGTCGTCATAAATTTCAACATGGTATTATTGTTCCTTAATAATATCCCTGAAGGATTCCCAGGTGGTCGTAGCTGTAAATAATGAGGGTTCCTCTGTTTTCTTTTGCTCACGGAAATTTTCCCACCAATCTTTGACACGGGGAATGACTTTGAGGAGCGCAAAAGTAATTTTTTCTCTATTTGAAAAGATATGGACAAACAATACCCTTCTCGTATATTCAACCACTTTTCTACGACATTTTCATCTATCTGGCCTTCAAATATAGGAATATCGAAGTTGATTTTTAACTTGAAGGGGGCGATGCCTCTGCTCGAGGAAGATGTGTTACCCGTTGGTAGTCGCCGAAGGATTTACGTGAAACTATCCATCATCTAGTTCCTTTGTTGCGTGAGGGATTCCTCAAGAAAAGTTTTGAAAGGATCTTATGTTCCATCATCTTTCTTTTCTCTTTCCATGAGAGGTCATTTGGGTGTGCGGGATCTTTTTCCCGCTAGAGAAACAAGCTCGAGACCCAATTCTTTGCACCCTGACCTCGTTGGCGACATGCATTAAGAGGACAAGGAGTAGACCTCTCTGATACCAATGATCTATATTTTATGAGAATAATGAAATGAATACAGATTATTAAAATATTCTTAACACAGAATAACAGAGATACAATAAAATTGGTTTTCTATTCAATAAGGAAATAAGATGAAACTGTAAAATGCAGTGAAGAACAAGCTTGTTGGAATGGTGGTGGCTTATCTCTGAGAAGATATGTGATAGTCACACTCATTCAAAACAAGATTATTACAATGAGGCTCTGAAGGAAGTTTTACAATAAACGGGAATTTCAAAAACCCTAGACATCCAAAAACCTAACCCTAGGAGATGAAGCTCCAAAAGTCATGTGGGCACCGTTTGGGTAAGTTAGTACATCAACTTCCCGGGGTCATGACTTTTGCATACGATATTCATTTTAGGCGCACGATAGCCCGTTGGAAATGTATATCCGAGGAATACACATTTTTTTGTTGTATATCAATGGTAATTTTAACTATGGCGAGCCATAAAAACGTTGTTTAGGGCCTAAAAATAGCCCCGCAAGTCGGGGACCTGAAAGCTAGGAAAAAAATTGCCAAACTGGAAAACTGCCAAAATGAACCTGTTGGAATGGGTTGGAGGCCACCGACATCCATATGGATCAATCCTCCCACATTAGGAAGAAATGGTCTCCATTTCATTGATTTCCCCCATTGCATGAGAAAATTTCTACTGAATTTGTCCTCGGGTGAGCCACTTTCCTTGGTGCAGGAGCTGCTCTGATTTGACAACTCGATAAAGATGGATTCTTTGTTGTCGAGTGCCCTTGATATGTCTATCCACAATATGATCACTGGATTCCTGTAGCATGTAGTCAGGGTTGACCTCTTTTGTTTTCAACTTCTCTGTTATCTCTGAGGTGTCCAATAATGGTGGGAATTATGGTCGAAGGAGAGCCACACTAAAGACTGGGTGCAGGCCAAGGAAAGGGTGAATGTTGAGCACAAAATCATTGTCACCCACAAACTTGGTGATAGTGTATGGGCCATACCAAAGCGGGGCCAACTTCTGATGGGGCCCTGTAAGGAATTCTTCCTACANTATGTTGTACCCGGTGTTGATCATGGCACTACTTGTACTTGGAATTGGACTTCTATAAAATATCCTGAGCCTATTGGTGGATGTTTTGGATCTTCTTAATGAACCAGGTGGCTTTGTCAGCTTCTAATGGAGAAGGGGATGAGTCGGCCGAGTTGTTCACAGGGGGTAGTGCAACATCCATGGGGCCCAATGGTTGGAATCCCAACCCCACCTGAAAGGGGTTGTGGTCAGTTGAGCTATGCAGGACTCGATTGTAGCTATGTTGGACATAGGGAAGACTCTCATCCCATGTTTGGGGGTGATTGGAATTGTACATGTGTAGGATATGTACAATCATCTGATTGACGACCTTAGTTTTTCCATCTGTCTTGGGGTGGAACGAAGTGGATTTGGTGAGATTGGTATCCAACAGTGACTAGAGGCTCAACAAGAATGTGTTGAGGAACTGACTATCCTGATATGAGAAAATGGTTTGTGGGATCCCAAAGTGTACCCATATGCATTCAAAGAAGATCTTTGCAGTGGCCTCTACAATGATGTTCTTCTTGTAGGGGGCCAGAATCGCCATCCTGGAAAAACAATCAACAACAAAAAAACCACAGTCATTTCCCCTCTTGGTGGAAAAGAGGCCCAACATGTAGTCCATTGAGATGGATTCCCACGAATATCTAGGAGTAGGCAGAGGGGTGTACAGGCCCCGTTTCTTAGTGGTCGGTTTGGAAATAGAACAGGTGGTGCAGGACCTAATATACTTGTCGACATCCTGTCGAAGTTTTGTCTAGTAGAAATGTTTCTGCAACATTGCCATTGTATTTTCAATGCCAAAGTGTCCTACCACCCAACTGTAGTGAGATTCCCAAATCATCTTCACGCGCTCGCTTGATGGAACAAAGATATGTCCCAAACGACACAATAGCCCATCCTGAAGATGGAAATTAGTGACCACTGAGTTTTATCCCAACATTTAGTAGGTGGTGGAGAAGTTAGGGTTTATCTCATAGAGGTGGGGCCATCCAGAGATCTCATGGCTGTAAGAGTCTATCACCGTGGTGCGTGTCACGACTGGAGGTTGGCTGAGGAAATCAACAACTCAATTGGTAATTCTTGTTTTATACTTGATGTGGAGGTGGAACTGTTGTAAGTATGTGGACCAGTTCTGATGGCGGTCATTATGCAATTTTCCTTAGGTCTGCATGAACTGTAGTGGCTTGTGATTAGTGTGGATGACTATCTTCTTCACTAGAATGTAATGTCTCTACTGGTAGTAGGCTTGCACAATGGAGTAAATTTATTTGTCGTAAGTAGGGTACTTATGGAGAGCATATTATAGTGTCTCACTCTGATACCCCATGGGGTGGCCGTGTTGAGTGAGAACAATGCCCACAACAGAGTCTGAAGCATCTGTCTCAATCTCAAAGGGATGTTGTAGGTCTGGTAATGAAAGTACTGGGGATGAGCACAAACGTTGCTTCAAGACACCGAAGGATTTTTGTTGGGACAGGCCTAGCACAATTTTTTCCTTACCGCCACCCCTGGTTACTTGACTGAGGGCCCATGTGATATGAGAGAATTCCAACATGAACATGTGATAGAAATTGGCGATGCCTAAGAATATTTGAATCTTTGTGAGTGTGGTTGGGGATGGCCAGTCATGAATGACCTGGATCTTGGTTGGATCCACATGTACACCATGTTCATCAATGATGTACCCGAAATAATGGACCCTGTCCATGCCGAATGAGCATTTTTCCAAGTTTGCATATAGTTTGTGTTGTCACAAAGTGTGCAAAACCTGTTGAATATGATGAAAGTGTTCGGCCCAAGTCTTGTTGTATATGAGTATGTCATAAAAATACACCACTACAAAAGTACTGGTGAAAGGTCACAGGATATTGTCCATCATCCTCATAAAAGTTGTTGGAGCATTTTTCAAACCAAAGGGCATGACCAACCATTCAAAAGGACCTTCTTTTGACTTGAAGGCGGTCTTCCATACATCTTTTTGTTCTATTGGGACCTGGTGGTAGCCAGATTTCAGATCAGTCTTACTGAATTATTTATCTCCTGTGAGCTAATCAAGGAGGTCACAGATTCAAGGAATCGGGTACCAGTTCCAAACTGTGATTTTATTCAGTTCCCAGTAATCAATGCAGAGTTTCTAGGTCCTATCTTTCTTTTACACCAGTACGATTGGGCTCCCACAAGGCGATGAGATGGGACGGATGTGCCCCTTGTGGATAAGTTCTTGGATTTTCCTCTTGATCTCCTCGTTTTCTAACAAAGAATGGTCGTAGAGAGGCCTATTTGGTAGCAGTGCATTTGGGGTAAAATCGATGGGATGCTTGACCTGGCAGTGTAGAGGTACCTTGGTAGGAGAGGAGAAGATATCTGAGTATTCTTCCACTACATTCTTCACTTACTTTTGTTGTGTGGAGATATCAGTTGTTGAGGCTCTAGATGTGGCTATGATATTTTTCTTATTCTAAGAGAGAATCACGAAGAAGAAAAATTTCTTGGTCTAAGAGATGACCTTCCTACATTTCTTGGTAGAGATACACAAAATAGAACTAGGAGGGACTGCCTTGGGTATCCTATACAATTTTCTATTCAAAGTAATAATAACACTATGAAGCCTAGACTCATATACAGGATGATGTTTCCATAAATAAGGTTGGCCCAAAAGAACATTACAAACTTCGAGAGAAGAAACATCACACATTACCTCATCTTTGAAGGGCTTGATACCATACGACATTTAACATTGTTGGCTAACATAGAGAACTCTTCCTTGGTGGAGACATCCAATGGTGTAGGTGTGCAGGTGCATTGTTGTCGATAGGGTAGGCCACTTGATGACCTCTGCTGAGATGAGGTTCTTTTGGCTACCACTATCAATGATGAAGTGTAGCGAGGTGAATTTTACCCACATCTACAAATGGAAAAGGCGCTCTCCTTCTTTCGACTCATCTGGTTCACCAGGATGGATCTTGGTGGTATAAATAGTTGCACTAGGTTCTATGTTAATGATTCATCTTCTCGTTTCTAGTTATGACTTAGACTCAGAACCCGCATCTGATTCAAAGGATTTCACTTCAACCACGAGTGACTGCTTTGAGTGACAATCAACAATGTTATGCTAAGGGATCTTATGGAAGTTGTACCACTTCCCAGTATCCTTCTTTGTCTTTCCAGTGTCCTTCTTTGATTGCGACTTGGACTGCTTGCCCTGATACTGTCCATATTTTTTGTGTCCTCTGTTCTATAGGTTGGGGCCTCCCTTTCCTGGTTTTTTCTATGAGGGGTTCCCAAGCCCGAATTGTCGTGTCTTTTTTTTGATATTATGCTCAATTTTGATGACATATCTATAGGTCGTTCCCAAGGATGAGATGTCTAGAAATTCCATTTCATTTTGGATGTATCTATGCAAAGAACCGAGATACTCTAGCACCATATGTCGCTCTGAATATGGAACTTCTTGGTCTCTTTCTTGCCACAGTGTGGTCCATTTGGTATCCAAGTCATCATAACTTTTGACAGGGAAGTATTTTTCCTTAATAACATCCCTGAAGGATTCTCAAGTGGCCGTGACTATAAATAATGACATGGGGAACGACTTTGAGGAGCGCAAAAGTAATTTTTTCTCTATTAGAAAAGCTATGGACAAAAAATACCCTTCTACTAGATTCAACAACTTTTCTATGTCATGTGCGTCTATCTAACATTCAAATATAGGAATATCGAAGTTGATTTGTACCTTGAAGGGGGCGATGCCTCTGCTCGAGGAATATGCGTCGATTATTGGTAGTCACTGAAGGATTTGCGCAAAACTATCCATCATTGCATTCCTCTATTACGTGAGGGATTACTCAAGAAACATTTTGAAAGGATCTCCTGTCCTATCATATTTATTTTATCCTTCCATGAGAGGTCGTTTTGGCATGCGAGAGATTTTTTCCTCAAGAGAAACAAGCTCAAGACCCAATTCTTTATACCCTAAACTCATTGGGGACATGCATTAATATGACAAGGAGAAGAACACTCTGATACCACTGATACAGATTTTATGAGAAGAACGAAATGAATACATATTATTAAAATATTCTTAACACAAAATAACAGAGATACAATAAAACTGGTTTTCTATTCAATAAGGAAATAAGTTGAAATGGTAAAATGCAATGGAAAACAAGATTGTTGGAATGGTGGTGACTTATCTTTGAGAAGATATGTGACGGTTGTTCTCATTTGCAAGAATATTATTACAATGAGGCTATGAAGGCATTTCTAAAATAAATAAGAACATCAAAAACCCTAGACATAAAAAAAACTAACCCTAGGAGATGAAGCGCCAAACGTCAAGTGGGCCATGTTTGGGTAAGTTAGTACATCAACTTCTCAGGGTCGTAACTTTTGCATACGATCTCTGTTTTAGGTGCATGATATCCCATTGGAAAGGACTATCCAAGGAATAAACATTTTTATGCTATTTATCAAAGGTTATTTCTGACTTTGGTGAGCCCTAAAAATGATGTTTAGGGCCTCATAACAGCCCTGCAAATCAGGGACTCGAAAACTAGGAAACAATCTGCCAAAATGAACTAGTTTGAATAGGTGGGAGGCCAATGAAATCCATATAGATCAATCCTCCCCCATTAGGAATAAATGGTCTCCATTTCATTGAGTAATCCCCATCATATGAGGAAATTTCTGTTGAATTTGGCCCCAGGTAAGCCACTTTCCTTGGTGCAGGTGTTGCTCTGCTTTGACAACTCGATAAAGTTGGATCCTTTGTTGTCGAGTGCCCTTGATCTGTGTGTCCACAATATGATCATTGGATTATGTTTTCATGTAGTCAAGGTTGATCTCTATTGGTTTCAACCACACTGTTATCTCTGAGGTGTCCAATAATGGTGGGAAATATAGTTGAAGGTGAGCCACGTTGAAGACTGGGTGCAGGCCAAGGAAAGGGGGAATATTGAGCACAAAAGAATTGTCATCCACAGACTTGGTGATGGTGTATGGCCCATACAAGAGTATGCAAACTTTCTAATGGGGCCCTTTAATGCGTTCTTTCTACAAGTGCAACCAAACTGTGTCGACCAACTGAAACTTATGCAGCACCCGATGTTGATCATGACACTGCTTGTACTTGGAATTGGAATTTTGTAAAATATCCCGAACCTATTGGGGGATGTGCTAGATCCTCTCAATGAACCGAGTGGCTTTTTCACTTCTGGTGGAGCAGGGGATGAGTTGGTTGAGGTGGTCTCCAGGGGTAGTGCAACATCCATGGGGTCCAATGGTTGGAATCCCAACCCCACCTGAAAGGGTTCGTGGCCAGTTGATCTATGTAGGGATCAGTTGCAGCTATGCTAGGGAATACTCTCATCCCATGTATGGGGATTCTTGGAATTGTACATGCACATAATATGTATGATCATCCGATTGATGACCTCATTTTTGGCCATCTGTCTGGGGGTGGAAGGAACTGTATTTGGTGAGCTAGGTATTCAACAGTGACTAGAGGCTTGAAAAGAATGTGCTGAGGAACCGACTATCCCAATTTGATAAAATGGTTCGTGGTATCCCAAAGTGTACCCAGATGCATTCAAAGAAGATCTTGGTAGTGGCCTCTACAGTGATGTTCTTCTTGCAGGTGACCAGAATCACCATCTTGGAAAAGTTATCAACAAGCACAATAACACATTCATTTCCTATCTTGGTGGATGGGAGGCCCGACATGTACTCCATTGAGATAGATTCCCATGGATTGTCAAGAGTAGGCAGAGGGGTGTACATGCCCTATTCATTAGTGGTTGGTTTGTCAATAAAACAGACAATGTGGGACTTTATATACTTGCATACATCCTGTCGAAGTTTCGGCCAGTAGAAATGTTTCTGCAGCATTGCCACTATATTTTCAACGCCAAAGTGTTTTACCACCTGACTATAGTGAGCTTCCCAAATTTGCTTCATGTGCTTGCTTGATGGAATGTAGAGATTGACTAGATTTCACAACATCTTATCCTGAAGATGGAAATTAGCGACCACTGAGTTTTCTCCCAACATTCGGTAAATGGTGGAGAATTCAGGGTCTATCTCATATAGGTGGGTCCATCTGAAGGTCTCATGGCCACACGAGTATAGCACTATGGTGAGGGTCATGAATGTAGGTTGGTTGAGGCAATCAACGACTGGGTTGGTACTTCCTATTTTATACTTGATGTTGAGGTGGAACTGTTGTAAGTATGTGGACCACTTTTGATGACGGTCATTTTGCAATTTTCCTTAGGTTTGCATGAAATATAGTGGCTTGTGATCAGTGTCGATGATTGTCTCCTTCCCTAGAATGTAATGTCTCTAATAGCGGCAGGGTTGCACAATGGAGTACATTTATTTATCATAAGTAGGGTACTTTAGGAAAACATCTGATAGTGTCTCACTATGATACGTGACGGGGTGGTCATGTTGAGTGAGAACGGTGCCCATAGCATAGTTTGAAGCATCTGTCTTGATATCAAAGGGATGTTGCAGTTCTGGTAATGAAAGTACTAGGGATGAGAAAAAACGTTGCTTCAAGTCATTGAAGGCTTGTTGTTGGAACAGACCCCACACAATGTTTTCCTTACCACCACCCCTAGCTACTTGGCTGAGGACCTATGCAATATGAGAGAATCCCAACATGAACCTACGATAGAAATTGGCGATGCCCAAGAATCTTCAAAGATCAGTGAGTGTGGTTGGGGTTGACCAATCACAGATGACCTAGATCTTGGCTGCATCCACATGCACACCATGATGATCAATGATGTAGCCTAATTAATGGACACTCTCCATGCCGAAGGAGCATCTTTCAAAGTTTGCATATAGTTTGTGCTGCCGTAGGGTGTGTAGAACCTATTGAATATGTTGCAAGTGTTTCGCCCAAGTCTTGTTGTAGATGAGGATGTTATCCAAATACACCACTACAAAGTACTAGTGAAAGGTCGCATGATATCATCCATTATCCTCATAAACGTTTCTGGAGCATTTTTCAAACCAAAGGGCATGACCAACCATTCAAAAAGACCTTATTTTGACTTGAAGGTGGTATTCCATACATCTGTCTATTCTATTAGGACCTGGTGGTAGCCAAAAATCAGATCAATCTTACTGAATTATTTATCCTCGATGAGTTGATCAAGGAGGTCATCGATTCAGGGAATCTGGTACGAGTTCCTGACTATGATTTTATTCAATGCCCCGTAATCAATGCATAGTCATGAGCTCCCGTCTTTCTTCTGCACCAGTACAATTGGGATCCCACAAGGTGATGAGCTAGGACGGATGTGCCCCTTATGGATTGGTTCTTAGATCTACCTATTTATCTCCTCATTTTCTAACAAAGAGAAGCAATAGACCATCCCATTGGGTAGCAGTGCACCTATGGTCAGATCGATGGGATGTTGGACCTAGAAGTGTAGAGGTACCCCTATAGGAGAGGAGAATATATCTGAGTAGCCTTCCACGACCTTTTCTACTTGCTTCTGTTGTGTTGAGATATTGGTCATAGAGGGCCTAGATGTGGTTGAAATATTTCTCTTACTCTTAGAGAGAATCATGAAGAAGACAAATTTATTAGTCTGAGAGATGACCTTCATGCATTGCTTGGTAGAGATCAAGGAAATAGCACTAGGCGGGACTGCCTCGGGTATCCTGTACAATTTCCTGTTCAAAGTAATAATAACACTACGAGGAGTAGAACCATATACAAGATGACGTTTCCATAAATAAGGTTGGCCCAAAATAACATTACAAACTTTGAGAGGAGAAACTATTGGACACACCTACGACACTTAGAGGGGGGG
>SNQJ01S0011048.1:1733-37315 GCA_010110895.2 Picea sitchensis
CTTTAGTATGCATTTGTAGTTAGGAAATATGACGGTCATGATAAGGTCCCGACATAGAGTGATCCGAAGGTTCATATTCTCCTTGATCTTAATGACCATTGATCTGCGGCTTAACACCTGCTTGGTCCATGATCTCTATTTAAAGAGCATGGAGGGTCATTTGTCGATGATTGATTGTGAGAAAATCTCTTGTAAAATCTCTCTATAATCTTTTTCTTTTGCATTTATAAACTGCTCCAAGTGGCCCCGTTGGCTGGGGCCATGGATGTTTCCCCGTAGGGGTTTTACCACGTCAAAAAATCGATGTGTTGATCTTTGATATGCTTGTGTGAGTGGTTATTGAAGGTGTTCATCCTCTATTGGAATACCCGTGTTGTCAAACATATCATTGAAAATGGTTTTTCTTTCATAAAGCATAAATCTCTCTTTCTTCATGACAATTAGTGCATCTATCAATTCCCACGTCTCATATGATCTAGCTCCATGAGTATACATTTTTTAATCAGAGCTATAACATCTTCCCATTTTCATTCCAAGTATATTTATGATTGGAAAATATGAAAGTGTTTGTGATCCATGAATCATCGACACCTTGTATTATATTATGAGAACTAGAGTGAAGAGATATAATTGGAGGATAACTTTGTGATATTTACTCTATTAAAAAGTATTCAAATAGATCTAGGCATATATTATACAAGTATTAAGAATCCTAGGAAATACAAGTATCTTCAAAAAGAGCATCCATGTATCCAACCATACATTCTCTTTTCTTTGACTATGTGAAACTATTAGTGGGTGTATCTTTAAAAGAAAAACCCTTCATTTTGAAGAAGCCTAAGGTTTGGGAATTGCTATAGTTTTATGAAAATCTCTTTGTCTTTGTAGAAAGGAGATAATTACAATAAATGCCATGTTCTGTACCATTTTCTTGCTGACAATATTCAATAGAGGATGTTGGCATTTTTGATGCTTAAAATCGCAACGATGAATACTTCTCGCAAATGATTGCTAAGCTCTATTATTTATTTATAATAATAATAGTTAACTAGTACGTGGGACCCCCTTGTAGACTAGTGACGCTATGATGGATGTGTTGCACTCATATTTTGGTTTGCTATTATAATGATGGCTAAATAGTCTTCTACAGTTGATGATGCAAGTCATGGTTTTATTCGTCGTGGCAACATAAGATGGTTGGTTGAATGTGTCATTGCTAAATGGTTTTGATGGTCACTTGAAACTTGTCACAACATTATGGATAAAAGGATTATTTTTATAGGTGTTATGTTTATGCATTAAACATTGATTGATTATTTTTTATATATGATTTTATTCTAAAGGATGAGATGGGAGCTTAAAAACAAAAGAGGAAAAAACTATGGACAAACCTTAAGGTATATATAATTGACACAAATGAAAGGTGATGGACCTAGCTGCTAGACTCATGCGCTTGATTAAAGGATTATTTATGAGGCACATATGGTAACGTTATGACATATGGTTGTTGTTAAATTTTTGATATGGTTTAAGTTGGCACACTATGCAATGGATACAACATTGGTTATATAAATGGATATGTGTTTGAATTAATGGTTGATGTTATTCTTATGGGATGGATTGTACGTTGAATTGAATAGGGATTGGGGAGGAAACAATGTGCATTTACTGCACATCACTCAAACAAACCTTGACTCCGTCACCCTAGCCATAGTTGCATTTGGTTTTTTTTAGCTCTGGTGGTTGTGGAGGCTCCACAATTTCTGGTTTTGAAAGGAAAATACATGCCAAATATTCCCTCAAGCGATTTTTTCTAGGTATGGCTCCTTTACTTTCCATCCATGATGGTCCCTCTGTGTTATGAATCGATTTTTTGGCTCAGGATTGCATGAGGTCTGTTTTTTTATTAAGTTTTGACTGTGTATCAATGCTATGCTTATGGTTTCTTCTGTGAATACTTTGGAATGCTGGCGTTTTAAAAGAAAGGAATGGATTTTATTTCTTTGTGAAGCATGTGCATTGGTTTTTGGTTTAAAACATGTCGGTCAGCTTGGGGTTTTCTTCTAGTTCTCTGTGGAAAATTATGATAATGGTGTAATGAGATTTGAGTTTTTTTTTTTGCGCGGGTTTTTACCACCAGTATGGGTATTAGTTTCTATCACTCCTTTCCTCTTGGTGGTCTTTATGTTTTGTTCTTCTGGGTTGCAATGCAGACTATGGAAAGTTGCACTGTTCTTTCTTTGTTTGGTTGAAGCCCCGAGATATCGTTTGTTATGGAATTTACTTCACTATCACTATTGCCAAAATTTTTGCACAGTCGAACCTTTGTATCACCCAAAAATTTGAATGGAATCCTGTATACGTTTATATTGGCCACGGGTTGCGTTCGAGCACGTCTTGGTTCTATTCTCCTCGGGCATTCACTCCACATTATTCAAAGAGTTCATTCCTCTCTTCTCTGTTGGGTGGCTGACTGTTATGTTTGGTTACATTCACTGTCAAGATTTTGAGTTAAAGGTTATGTGTCCTGTTATTTTTATAAAAGAGCACGAGCTCTATGTGTTTTCAAAGATTCTTCCTTGATTAAGCCAACTCTCGTTACCTCTCTGCAATAATTTTTTTAAAAGAAGCATGATATATCTCCGACTTCAAAGATCATCTCTTGATCGAGCCTCTGTTATTACCTCTCTGTGATAATTTGTTTGAAAAAAAGGGGGCCATGGGTTATCTGCATCCTTGAGGACTTTCCATTTGGTTGATTTATTATTATTCCCCATTATTGTGTTAAACCCTAGCAGGATCATGGTCTCGTCAAGGTTTAAAAGACACCTGTGTGTGCTTAGTTATGTTCTCCTCATGAACGATGTGGTTCTGTTCCTCCTCGGGCATTATTTGGTTCTATCTTTGTTGGGAATTTATTTTAAAGGAAGTTTGTACATGTTCAGTTTTCAAGAATCTTAGGCTCAGATTTGCATATTATTGATTAAATGCTATTTTCAAATCAAGAATTGTGTTGATTATATTGATGAACGTCTGTGTATGATTGAATCAGGGCCCAATTATGAGTTGTAATGCAGTGAATTATATCAAACAATGATGTAAAGTCGACTGTTGGTGGTTAATATTGGGTCTATTATTATTTGATTTCAAGGAATGAATTTTGGATTTGGATGGATGGAATCACTGTGTATATTTCTATTTTGTTTTTAAAAGGAAAAGGGGGTTTGCATTGGAACATGAAAGACTGTGGCTCGAAGGGTTATAATTATGGAATTGGCAATGATGTTATTATGTTGCATAGTTATTGTATAAGATGCAAATATTGATATAATTGAAGTATTCTGGGCAATTGAATTGTCTTTTATTTTGAAGTCAACAAGCATTCTGTCTGTAAATAAAGGACAGTTAAATGATTTTGGTTTTAAATTGGATGCTTATTGGATTGGGGTATGAACATATTTATGCTTGTTTTTTAATTTAATTTATTTTTTATGAACAATATCCGTATTATTCCCTCTCATAATGTCACTTTTTCGCTCATTATACGCCCCTCACGATCCCAATTTCATTTTTACACACCCTCTTCTATAAAATAAATTAAACACTTTGTATGACAGTCATAAAGATATGACACAAAAACATGTGGAAACTGATATAATTTGGTATTGATTGCACAATTAGTTATTTAATGAATTGTTGAGCAGTACTCGTGTTCTTACTCCCTGTCATGCTACCACTTTTTCACTCATTACAATCCCTCCATATATCCCATGAACCCTATTTCACCCTCTGATCACTTGGCAATTATTAAATAATTTATTATGGATTAAATTGCATGGGTCTTATGTGAAATTCTGAGCCAAACTTTGTTTCATATAAAGATAATTTCATGTATGGTCTGTTAAGGGCTAGTTGCTAATGAATTTCTGCATACAGGATGATTTTATTTAGTAGAGGAAGTCATGGAAGAAACAATATGGGAAGAGGTAGCAGGAACAAAGTGCCTAGAAGGCCCAGATTCTCAATTCATTTTGATGCCGATCCTCAGGAGTTGAACCAATTTTTTCAAGCTGGGTTCTTCAATTAGATTGGCAAAGGGATAGTTCAGCCTAGACCAGAGAGGCCTCCCTTCCAGCTCAAAATATCCTTGGTATTCTTGTGCCTCCTCATGTTTCCATGCAACCAAGAGTTCTTGAAAATGATGGATGGAGGGAGATTTTCCATTCGACAGTCTCCCACCATCGTGGCTGGCCCAACTTTTCATTGCCTCCTCCTCCCACACTTGTAAATCCTAATGCTCAAATTTCTTCTGTACATTCACCTATTCAGTCCTCTCATGCTAGAAAATGACTTAAAACCGAGGTCCCCCATGTGCAAGAGAAAGGTAAAGCTACTACTTTTCCCTCATCTCATTCAAATGACTCATCAAAATCAGTTTCCTCTCGTATGCACCTGAGGGAATATTTCTCCCATGTTATTAGTTAGATTAACCCTCAAGGTTTGAATCAACCTAAGACAAATTCTGGGAATTCCAAAGGGGACAATAGTGACAGAAGAAGGATTGCCTCTCAACGTGGAAAATATGGATTTTAATTTATGTATTTATGGTTGACTTGTTGAAGACAATGGCTTGTAGAAAGTTTTGGACAACAAACTATTTTTTGGATAGTGTGATTATTTACATATTTTGGCTATAATTAGAATTATTTCTGATATTTAATATTCAAATTTTGAAAATATTTATGGGAGCTACAAGGAGGCAGCTGTTTAAATGGTTATCTAATTGTGTTTATTTTTGTAAAGAATAAAAAGGGAGTCACAAGGGGTCCCACCTACTTAGTTATTATTTAATAAAGACCCTTAAATATTATTATTATTATTACTTCCCTAAACTAAAATTAGTTAAGTTTAATTAACTTAACTAAAGGAGGTAGTTGAACTACTTCAACTGATTTGGAATGCATAAAAGCCAAATGAGAAGGAAGAACAAAAGGATAATAGAAGGAGAAAGCAATACTAATGTTTGCTAATTTGTTTTCATGAGATAGTTCAGTTTTCATTCATTCTTCAGTTCATTAAAGGCCTAATTCTCTTTTTGACATTAGGGTTCTATTGTAGAAAACAAGGTTCAAAGCTAAACCATATCATTCAGATGCATGTTTTAGAGGTGTTGATCTATCTTTCATAGTATGTGTATACTTGTTTGTTTATGGATTGAGTTTCAGGGCTGATAAAGGATATTGTGTAGAGTCAAATTGGCATCATTCTGTGCCAAGATGATCTAGATTTTACTTCTTGTTAGAGTCCTTTTGTATGGTTTTCATTGGGGATATCTAAATTCGACTTTGGTCCATGCTCTCACAGGGATTTTGTAAAGAGAAAGATACTTTGATTTCTTGGAATGAAATAAAGCGATTGCTATCCTGTCTCATTTGTGTGAATCTGTGACTTGGTTAATTTTTCTTTTGATCTCCACATTTATTTTCCGTAATTTGTATATTTCCAAATATTATATAAAAATTTCATATTTTGCAACAATCTTTTTTGTTTAAAAAATCAACCTAAGCCCTTGTAATTAATACTTATGGATTGGGAAATACTTTTTGAGGTTATAAAAAATAGGGTGATATTCCAGACTATCTTGCCTTAGCCAGGCAGGATTAAAAAATGCTTGAGTAAGATAAATAATATCTTTTCCTCAACATTTATTTGGTGACCATACTGGGGAAATCTTCCATATCTCTCTAGTTGATTGTATGCTTGATTATCATTAAATATATTTATATTTCTTCTTTTGATTCTTTGACTATTTTCTTTTCTTCATGACAATACCTGTTACAAGGCAACCCAATGTTGAGCCCAATTTGAAGGACCAGACCAACATTGATTTAACCTTATTCAATACCATCTTAGAAACCGTTAACAACTGGGTTGAGCTTGAATGCTCGTGGGAAATGATTGAGCAAGACATAAGTGTCCGAAAATGCTGGGAAGCCAAACAAAGACAACCCAGGAATCAACCATATCTTTCTTTTTCCTAAATTTTTGATCTTATTTTCATGTCCTTAAACCCTTGCATCTCTAGAAGAAGAAGAGGTTTATCACCTGAGATCAACCCTATTGCTGACATAGGAAGAAGAAATGTTATTTTTTCAACTCAACAAGGTACTCTAAGGAGAACTTTTTCTAATTAAGCCAGTCCGTCTTTCTCTCCCTTACCTATCGTTCACAAGATGACATCTAGTGGTGGCTCTGGTGGCACTGGAGGTGCTTCTTCATATCAACCTTCAACCTTGTCAGTGATTGGTAGCTTGTATAGCCATCAAGTCCCTATCCAATCTACCACCAATCCCACAAAGGTCATAAAGAAGTATGGTCTCTTTGAATTTGAATACGATGCTACTACTACTCCGTGGCATGTTTCCTCTCCTTTGAACCTAGCACGTGCTACTTGTCCACTTCCAAAATTCAAAGAGCATCTCCCTAGGTTTTCAGGAAATAACACGGTCACTACAAATGAACACTTGATGGAATTTTCTAATGCCTATCACAACATAGGAGCCAATGAAAATGGAACTTGTATGCACTTATTTGTTAATTCCCTTGAAGGGAAAGAAAAAACTGATTTCTTTTATCTTCCTGCCAATATTCTTTCCACTTGGGAGGAGTAAGTTTATTGGTTCAAATCTACTTATGGGCTGTAATATCCCCAAGGATGAGCCCCTGTTGTAATTATGAATTGTAAACATGTTTTGTAGGCTGGTGAGCTGAGTGTTGATAAGATGATGGGCTTATGTGTTTATTGGGCCAGAGATCCTAAGTGTTAAAGGCCAGGAGCCTGATTTTGTATATGTAACTATGCAGATCATTAATAAACTATAAACATTGCTATGTGCAGACCAACCACGAAGAAAGAGTGATGGGGGACTAATATTCCACAGGGTGGGTAAGGGAAGGGGGGATGAAAAGGTTGGAAAGAGGGGCTAATATTAGGGGCTTAAGTCCTTGAGAAAAATAATTTATTATTATTCCAAAGCTGTGTGAAAGACATGTTTTTATCCTAAGTCCTGGGAGAGGCAACGTGTGCAAAAGGGAACGCATGCAACTCCAGGAAGTAGGGATGATTTTAAGGATGGAAATTTATTTTAAAATGTAGAAACCTTGGCGAATCTTACTAATCCTTCATATGCCAACTATAAATGATTGGCGATATTTTTTTTGTTGAAGAGGTTGGTTGTTAGTCTTGTGAGAAAATCTCTCCAGGTGTGAGAGAGTTTGCTGAGAAGTTGTTTTCTCCCAGAGAGAGTCCAACACCAGCTACAAAGCTCTGAGAATTCCTGATCTGGCTTGTTGTCGAGACCCTGAGAGGGAGGTGAAGCAACCGATGGATTTCGTGAGAGTGAAGGTGTATACTCCTGGGTGGAACATGCATGTGGAGAATGAGAGTCTGTGAGTAGTGGGCGTAAGAAGGCTCCTGGAGAGAATCCTTCTGGTTGCACTCTGAAGTTTTCCTGTAACCTCAACCTAGTCTAAGATTCCCTTTCTTTGGGCGAAGCTTATCTCCAGCTTGTGGGTGACCCACTGCTGAGCGTAATGAGTAGCGTGGTCTAAGGTTGGGAGGTTCATGGAATGTCTGCACGTAGTTGGTGGTGTTACGCCAGTTTAAAAGATAAGTATCATTTATGTGCTTAATTTATACATTATGCATGTTTGTGCTACTAATGCTTGAATGTTATCATGTGTTCCGTTGCATGTGGATTTATTGTTAATCTTGTTTTGAATCTGAATAACAGTAACTATGTGTTGTGTGTTTAATTTTCAATTAAAATGCATGTTATATATATATATATATGTGAATGTTCCGCAGTGGTAGCATTGCCTGACCTGTGGGTGGCTGGTGATGTTACAAATTGGTATCAGAGCTAAGGTTTCAACGCTAAGCCTGGATGGGCCGGATAAGTGGTCTTTGGACCTAATGTTTCGAGTGGAAATTGTGTCTGGAGGGACTAATTTTGGACTTCAGAACCTTCCTAAGTGCCAAGAAGTTACCTTGGCCATTTTATGAAGCTCAGGAGGAGTAGAGGTATCGTAAAACCACAAAAGAAGTGGTATTGGGCCACAGAGTAATGTGGGTCGTAGGATCTATTTGGAAGGAAGGGAGACCCTTTTATGACCTTCAGATCTAGAGAAGGTGCAAGAGGGTTATCCTGGAAGCCTACTAGAGTTTGAAAATTGAGAGAAGCGAGGTGCGTTGAGGCATAAACTTCCGAAGTCCGAAGCTCCGAGGTGCCAGAAGAGATATACACCGTAGATATGAGGGGAGATCTTGACCATTAGATATTGAGAAGTTGCGCACAGGTTAGTCACGAGAACCATTCAGAATTCGCAAAATTGAAAGATTGGAAGTGAAGAGAGGTGAACACTTCCAAAGCAAGGAATCATGAAGTGGATCTCGATCGTTGATTGCGGGAGAGATAAGGAACGTCGATTATCCAGGGAGACTTCAGAACTGTGACAATCGAGAGAAGGGGAAAGTGCTGGTGCACAAACTTCCGAAACCCGAAGTTTCAAAGTGAAAGGGTAGACGTGGTGGGGTCGAATGACATCGCCTGGGGTGACGTGAAACATCCTAGGCATACCATGTGCCATTGCCTTAGTTGGTGATAGCTGTACTATGTGGGCCCGGGGGATAGAGAAGCTGGAAGTTCGAAAGTCACGAGATTGGAAGGAAGAAAGTGTGAAAGCTTCTAGAACCAAAGTTCCAAAGATCCAAAGTCCCGAAGCTTAGAAGTCCCAAAGCTTCGATCACATAAGTTCCATAGCGAGTGTCAGCCATTGGATGCTGGGTAGACGTGGACCGTTGATCCACCCTACTTAGCGAGTTCATTAATTTGGAACTCCGAGAGTTTGTTGTGATGTATTATGAAGACTTTAGAACCCAAAGTCCTGATTAAGCACCTATCGATCTAGCGCTTGGTCATATCCCATGGTCGCAGGGGTTGGGGCTAAGAGAAAAGGGCTCAGGCTTGAAATTTTTACAGAGTCGAGCATAGCTCAGAAAATTCATGAAATTTGAAAGTTTCTTAAAACAGATTTGGTTTATGAATTATGTGGGATTTGTTAAAGAATGATGGCCTGGAAAATTCTGGTTGACTGCACGTTGTGTTTTCATAGTTCAATGAGTGTCAGGACTGAAGATAATTGACACTGAGTGTAGAGGAATGGAAGAGGCATAGACTGCTTCTAGTTCAGAGAATGAAGTAAAAGGAATGGATGACCATTTGGGAGTTGAAGGGATCGAACTCCAATGGGCATGGAAAAGAGATAGATAAGGAAGGGAATATGATGAAAATCATTGATCGATTGCAGAAATATGCCCATATTAACTAAGTAGATAACAAAAAGCTCATGAAAGCTAAGGAACAATAGGGAGAATTAAACTTAAATTTGATGAAGAGTTTTGAGAGAATAGAAAAGAAGTTGGATAAGGAGAGTGACTCAATAAAATCAGGGATTCGCAAGACCTCTGAGAAGAAAAGAAGATCAAGAAGCATTAGCAGACATCGTCGCCACTCCCCGAAGGATTCCAATAAGGAGGCACGTAGTAGTTCAAGCCCATCTCCTACTAGAAAACATAGGAGATCTAGAGTGGATGAACTGAAGGGTGAAATGAAAAATATCAAGCCTCCTACATTTGACGGAGAACATAAGAAGGAGGAAAATGTCGAGACATGGTTTCTTGGCATGAGGAAATATTTTTAGCTGTAGAATTATTCCTCTCATACTGAAGGAAGAATTGTGATGTATCAACTGAAAGGAAAAACATCCATGTGGTGGGATCAAATTGTGCAGGTGAAACACATTAGAGAGAAAGATGTTACTTGGAAATAATTCAAGAAGCATTTTGAAAAGAAATACTTGACTAAAATATACTATGACAGAAAGATGAAAGAGTTCATTGAAATCAAGCTAGGCAACATGACCATTGATGAATACGAACGAAGGTTCTTGGAGTTGTTGAAATATGTTCCCTTCATCAAGGATGAGACTGTCAAAATTCAAAGGTATCTGAGTGGACTACCACCTTCCATTGGGGACACAATTCAATATGATGACCCTAATACTATGGAAGAAACGATAAGGAAAGAAAAATTATTATATGAGTAGCAAAGAGAAAAGCCTACTTTTCGGAAGGCTTGGGATGACTAGAAAAAGTTTAAGAAAGAGCAGAGGCATAAGGGAAACAAACCTCCCTTTTTTAGAAACAGTCCTCAAGGGAAGCCATCGTTTAGAGAGTCGAGAACGACTGACTTAGGGGGACAAAGGCTAAGGCAGACACCCATTCAATGTTGGGGCTATTAGGTAAACCACAAGTACAGAGATTGTCCCCACAAAAATTGCAAAGTGAGAGCTGTCCATAATGTTCAGAAAGCTGAAACAGTGGAGGACATGGGCAGTAGAATACCCAGGATCTATGCATCCCTGGACAACAAGCAAGATGAATTTAAATCACACATGATTGAAGTGGAAGGTATGATCAACAACCATGCCTTTACTATTTTAATTGATTCAGGGGCTAGTCATAGTTATATAGATCCTAGAGTGGTGGAAAGTTTTCAATTGTCGAGAAGCAAACGTGGAAAATCTTGGTTAGTGCAACTGGCTACATAAACCAAGAGAAAGGTTACGAAATTGGTTAAATGATAACCATTGGACATGAATGGAATAAGTACTAAGGCAGACCTGAATATCTTACCTTTAGGTTCTTATGATTACCTAATTGGTATGGACCGGTTGGACCAACACCATGCCATATTGGACTGTCGTGACAAGGCATTCACTTTCCTAGATGAGGAAGGAAATTAGAAAACAATCCAAGGAATTCCAAGATTTGTTGCTATCAGAGAAATCTCAACAATGCAGCTGAAGAAGTGCTACAAGAAAGGCTGTCAATTATTTGCAGCCCACTTGGAGGAAGAACCTGAGGATAAGGTGTCAAAGATTGAATACCATGCAGTATTAAAATATTTTGAGGATGTATTCCAGGAGGTACAAAGACTACCCCCGAAGAGATACATTGACTTCTCTATTAACCTGATTCCTAGAGCAGCTCCAGTGTCCAAAAATCCTTACAGGATGAGTACACTAGAGCTGAAAGAATTGCAATTGCAGCTTGAAGATCTTCTGAAGAAGGGGTATATATGCCCAAGTGTGTCACCTTGGCGAGCCCTGGTCCTGTTCGTGAATAATAAGAATGGAACATTGAGATTGTGCATTGATTTCAAACAGTTGAACAAGGTGACTGTAAAGAACAAGTATCCTCTGCCAAGGATCAATGATCTCTTTGATCAATTGAAGGATGCTAGGATATTTTCAAAAATAGATCTCAGGTCAGGATATCACCAGGTAATAATAAAGGATAAAGACATTAGGAAGACCACCTTCATAAGAAGGTATGGTCATTATGAATTCACAGTGGTGCCATTTGGGTTGTCGAATGAACTTGCTAGTTTTATGTGTTTAATGAATGGGGTATTCATGGAATATCTAAACAAGTTTGTTATAGTCTTTGTGGATGACATCCTGGTGTATTCCAAGTTGGAGGAAGAGAATGAACAATATCTGAGGATGGTGCTGCAAGTGCTAAGAGAGCACCAACTATATGCCAAGTTGAGCAAGTGCTCGTTTTATCAAAATCAAATTCATTACTTGGGGCATATCATCTCAAAGGATGGGATAGCTATAGATCCTGAGAAGATAGAAGCCACCATAGAATGGTCAATTCCTAAGAATGTGATAGATTTCAGATCCTTTATGGGTCTATCCAACTATTACAGAAGGTTCATTGCAGGGTTCTCAAGGATAGCTTACCCTATCACTTCCTTGCAAAGGAAGGAGAATACATTTCAATGGACGGAAGATTGTGAGAAAAGCTTCCAGCGATTGAAGCAACTGTTAGCCAGTGCTCCAATCTTGAGGATTGCAGATCCAAATGAGGATTTAGTAGTGTGTATAGATGCATGCAAAGAAGGACTGGGACGAGTCCTCAGTCAGAATGGTTTCATAATTTGTTATGAATCTAGAAAGTTGAAAGAGCACAAAAGAAACTATGCAACTCATGATTTGGAGTTCGCGACCATCGTTCATGCTCTTAAGAAATGGAGGCATTACCTCATGGGGAAGAGGTTTGAGATGAGGATAGAGCATAACGGTCTGAATTATTTGTTTGATCAACCAACCTTAAATGCTAGGCATAGTAGATGGTTGGAATTCCTTTGTGAGTATGACTTTGATATCAAGCATATCAAAGGAAAAGAGAACAAATTGGCCGATGCACTCAACAGGAGAGTGCATGAATTACATGCTACAACCATTATCATGTACCGAACTGATATTAAAGGAAAAATTTCGGAGGTTGCAAATGCGGATTTGCAGTACAGGGATTTGGTAGAAAAGCTACAACAAGGTGAGATGCCACAAAAAGTGGAAAATTATAAATTGGAAGCCGATGGAACACTTTTGTACATGAACAAAATTTATGTACCTAATGTCCAAGACTTGAAACTTATGATTTTGAATGAAATGCATAATGTGACTTATGCAGGGCACCCTGGATATCAGAAAACCGTGGCAGTAGTCAAGAGCCATTACTTTTGGCCAGGTATGAAAAAGGAAGTTGCAGAATACATCTCTAGATGTATGGAGTGTCAGAAGGTTAAAGCTGAGCACAGACACACATCAGGGTTGCTACAACCTTTACCCATTCCTGAGTGGAAGTGGGAGGTAGTGACAATGGATTTCATCACAGGATTGCCCAGAATAGGCAAGCAACATGATTCAATCATGGTGGTGGTGGACAAGCTTACGAAAACTGCCCATTTTATTCCATCGAAGACTACTTACAAAGAAACTAATGTTGATGATATTTGTATGAGGGAAATAACACGATTGCATGATATTCCCAAGACAATTGTGTCTGATCGAGACCTGAAATTTACCTCAAAATTTTGGAAATGGTTATTCAAAGAGTTTAGAATGAATCTGAACTTCAACATAGCCTATCATCCTGAGTCTGATGGGTAGAGAGAGAGGGTGAACCAAGTGATAGAAGATATGCTAAGGATGTATGTGATGGAAAAACCATCTAAATGGGAAGATTACCTACACTTGGTAGAATTTGCCTAAAACAATGGGTATCAAGCATCGTTGAAAATGAGCCCATTTGAAGAACTTTATAGAAGAACGTGCAATACTCCAGTAAGCTGGAATAATCCAGCGGATAGAGCAGTAGTTGGGCCAGAGTTACTCAAGGAAATGGAAGAGAAAATGTTGAAGATTAAGCAGAATCTGAAAGATGCCCAAGACAAGCAAAAAAGTTATTCCATTAAGAACAGAACCCACAAAGATTTTAAAGTGGGCGACCATGTTTTCTTGAAAGTGAAAGCCAATAGAAGTTCCCTGAGGATGGGAAACTGTTCGAAGTTGGCAGCCAGATTTTGTGGGCCATTTGAAATCCTAGAAAGGATTGGACCAGTTGCATATATGCTTGCATTACCTACATCCATGACTGTACATAATGTGTTTCATGTTTCATTACTTAAGAAATATACACCTGATGCTAATCATGTTATTGATTGGAATGTGATTCAGGTGGAGCAAGAAGATGTCTTGCAAGTGCGTCTTGTGCACATATTGGACTAGAAGAGAAAACAACTACGGAATCGAGCCATATGACTTGTAAAGGTCCAGTTTACCTGATACGGTGTCGAGGACACGACATGGGAGCATGAAGATGATATGCGAGCAGAATACCCACATATTTTTGAATATTTTGAAAATCTTGTTGATGCTGTGTAAAGAGTTGCACTGAGGACAGTGCAAAAATAAGGGGAGGGGATTGTAATATCCCCAAGGACGAGCCCCTATTGTATTTATGAGTTGTAAACATTTTTTGTAGGCTGGTGAGTCGAGTGTTGATAAGCTAGTGGGATTATGTGTTGATTGGGTCAGAGAGCCTAAGTGTTAAAGGCCAAAAGCCTGATTTTGTATATGTAACTATGTAGATCATTAATAAAATATAAACATCGCTGCGTGTAGACTGACCATGAAGAAAGAGTGATGGGGGAATAAGCTTCCACAGGGTGGGTAAGGGAAGGGGGGATAAAAAGGTTGGAAAGAGGGGCTAAGCTTAGGGGCTTAAGTCCTTGAGAATAATAATTTATTATTATTCCAAAGCTGTGTGAAAGACATGTTTTTATCCTAAGTCCTGGGAGAGGCAACGTGTGCAAAAGGGAACACATGCAGCTCCAGGAAGACAAGTGTCGACCTGGGCGCATGCAGTTAAAAGATGAAGTATTAGTTATGTTGGGGGTTCACAGTCCATTCTTCCATCCTCAGCCTGAGTTCATGGGGATCTCCGTCCGAACCCGTTTTGCATCTGCGTCTGCCTCTGCATAACCTCACACATATGAGAAACTAGTGGGAAGGGAGAGGCTAACCTATGTGTCCTGTGAACCCATGTTTATCCACACTGTAAATCTGAGTTCGTGCTTAACCATTTTGGTTGTTGTCCTATGTGTTACATGAGTCGTGCTGTGTCTTAGTGGGATTGTTGTCATTTTTGGACGTCCATACCCAATTTCTTGTTGCTTCTGTCACCCGTGAGTTAACCGAATGCTGTTTCTGTTGCTGTTATCCTTACCTTGCAGGAATTTAGTCGAAAGTGGTTGAAGAAGCGGGTTTTCAGGGATGTGGTTGAAGAGGCAGGTTGTTAGGCATGTGAGTAGCTCTCTCCAGGTGTGAGAGAGTTTGATGGGAAGTGGTTTTCTCCCAGAGAGAGTCAAACACCAACTACGAAGCTCTGAGAATTCATGATCCGACCTATTGCTAAGACCTTGAGAGGGAGGTAAAGTAGTCGATGGACTATGTGACAGTGAAGGTGTATGCTCCTGGGTGGAACATGCATGTGGGGAATGAGATTCTGTGAGTAGTGGGCGTAAGAAGGTTCCTGGAGAGAATCCTTCCGGTTGCACTGTGTAGTTTTCCTGTAACCTCAGCCTAGTCTAGGATTCCCTTGCTTTGGGTGGAGCTTAGTCCCATCTCGGGGGTGACCCACTGCTGAGCATGATGAGAAACATGGTCTAAGGCTGGGAGGTTCATGGAAGGTCTGCACGTAGTTGGTGGTGTTACACCAATTTAAAAGATAAGTATCATTTATGTGCTTAATTTATACGGTATGCATGTTTGTGCTACTGATGCTTGAATGTTATCATGTGTTCCGTTGCATGTGGATTTACTGTTAATCTTGTTTTGAATCTGAATGGTTATAGTAACTCTATGCTATGTGTTTAATTTTTGATTAAAATGCATTATATCTATATGTGTGTGTGTGTGTGTGTGTGTGTGAATGTTCCACAATGGTAGCATTGCCCAACCTGTGGGTGGATGGGGATGTTACATGGGCAGTCTAAGATCCCAACCGAGTAGTTACGGGAGTACAATAACATTTTTTATAAATATGGTGAGACTATCAAGTCTTTCAACTTACAATTCACCAAGTTATATAACCAAATTCCCGAACTTATTCGCCCTTAGAACCAAGCCACTTTTATGCATCACTGTAATGCTCTACCTTCCCCCTACCATCATAGGATTGAAGAAAAAGATATCGAAAATATTGGTTTCTCTCTACATACTTGTTTAGAGTATAAATAAAAACTTGAAAGAATAAGTCTTCCCCAGGGAGACTCAGTTAAACAAATAGACATGTCCTCCCTCTTATAACTTGTGAAAGACATGAATAACCAAATGATAGCATATGAGAGAAAGGAAAATGCCCCTTAACTTACCCCTGGGGCCTCATCTTCTTATTCACCAACCTTTAGGAATCCTAATGAAAACAACTTTCAGCCTAAATCCATCATGCCTCGTAGTCGGTGTAACATTTGCGAGGAAAACCATGAGGAAAGTACTTGTGAGATAAAGAAGAGTGCCAGAGATAAAATATTTGGTAAAAGGCCTGAAACTGATATTGCTATTATAGATTTTGCAGAACTAGAGGATATCATGATCATAAATACTAAGAATAAATCCTATGTTTTGGAAGGAAAATATGATCCCCGTCACACTTCTTCTAGCCCAAGACAATCTTCATTAGCTGCTACTATACATGTTACTAAAACTCCCTACAGTCAAGGAAATCCCACTCCTCTCCCCTCTTCCAAATACAAAATTTTCAATCAATTGACTAATATTAAAGCCGATGTTACTCTTCTGGACATGGTTTCCATCCCTAAGCAACAAAAGCATCTAAAACATTTCATGGAAGGTAAAACTTCCACCATATCCAATCTCTCTGAAGAGGTAGATGAAGAGGACTCAACTATAAATAAATTAGGTGTACATAATTTTAGACACTCTGTAAAAAATCCTCCATTTTTTTTTATTTATGTAAAGATTATGGAAAAAAATAGCCCATTGTTGCCTGATTGACGATGGTTCGAGCCCAAGCGTAATGCTGAAAATTATTGTGGAAGAGCTAGTATTTTCTTGTACAAATGAAAATGCCAGAAGCATGCTCTATTATAATAGTTTACAACAATCGAACATAGGTGAGATCAAGGACGTGATCTTGGTTTTGTGTGTGCATCCTGAAATAAGGACAACCCTTAATATTCAGGTAATTGACATGCTAGTGAGTAATTATTCAATCATCTTAGGAAGAGACTGGCAAGCCTTGATAGGTGTTTACCTCTCACTCGGCGAGACACACGTATAATGTCCTCGGAATGGGAAGAACATCATAGTACTAAGGGAGGGAAGAATTTCACCTTATATAGAAAACATCCCACAACCTATTGTAAATTATATCGAGGAGGACCTAGGAGTGTATTACATCTTTGCAAATGAGGACAACACTACCTTGGAACAAATCGTCCTAGAGGATGGGATGTGGCATATGCACTTTGATGGTTTATGCTCCAATGAAGGAAATGGAGCTGACATTATCTTGTACTCTCCTATGGGTAAAATTCATAACTTTTCCTATAGGTTATAGTTTTCTTGCACAAACAACATCACCGAATTTGAAGGGTTACTGCTAGGCATTGAAAATGCCTATAATTTAGGTTGTGGTCACTTTACAGTTTTTAGGGACTCTGAACTTGTTGTAAACATTGTACGTAAGATATATTATCCTAGAAACAAGTTAATGAAACACTACACCCAAAATGTTTGGGAGTTTATCTCGAACTTGATATATTTCAACATCACTCATGTTAAAAGGGAATTGAACTCAATGGCTGATAGGTTGGCTGTTTTTGCAGCCTCTCCTACTCGGAAACTTCTACCACAAAGACTTGATTTCACCTTTCAATATTTGTATCATCCTCATATCCCTGACAATGTAGAGTCATGGCAGGTCTTCCCTAGTGATGAGAGCATTTGTGATTTCATACAAAATTAACCTTATAAGCCTAAGGAGATTATATCAAAGGAAGATAACAAAATTTCGAAGGGCTTGAATCCTCTAGAAAATTCATTTTCATTGAGTGATGTAGGCAAAAAAAAAAAACATAAAGAAGAGGAGTCGAAAAGGAAAGTGGGTGAAACCATTTACTTGAACATTGGGACACTTGATTGCCCAAAGAATGTTAAGATAGGTGCCCAATGTTCTGATGAAGAAAAATTGAAGTTCATTGAGTTACTTCATGAATTTCAAGATGTTTTTGCTTGATCTTATGAGGATATTTGTGGTTTTGATCCTGATCTTATACAACATTCCATTCCTATCAAGGAAGGCATAAAACATGTTAGGAAAAAACAAAGACCCATTAACCCTGCACTGGAAGCAACTATTTAGAAGGAGTTGGAAAAACTCTTGAAAGCTGGGATAATTTTCCCTGTTAAGTATTCTGAGTAGGTTTCCAATTTGGTTCCCGTTTGGAAAACGACTGGCCAGATCAGATTATGCATTGATTTTCGTGCATTGAATAGAGCTAGCATAAAATACCATTTTACTCTCCCTAATATGGAAATGATTTTGCAGCAAGTTGCAGGGTCATAGATGATGTCCTTACTTGACGATTTTTCTGGTTACAATAAGATCAAGGTAAAAAGGATAGAAAAATATAAAACCACTTTTATTACACGTTGGGGCACTTTCGCTTATGAACGTATGCCTTTTGGATTATCTAATGCAGGTGCCACTTTCCAAAGAGCTATGCAAATATATTTTGACGATCTGATTGRCAAAATTATTCAGATTTATCTTGATGAATTAACTATGTATTCAAAAAAGCGATYAGATCATTTTGGTCATCTTAGAAAGCTTCTCATGTGATGCAGGAAATTTGACATTTCTTTAAATCCTTCTAAGTCTATCTTCGACGTTACCTAGGGAAATATCCTTGGAAACATTGTATCTGATTCAAGAATAARCACAGATCCCGAAAGGATTGCTGCTATCCTAAATCTTCCTGCTCCTACTTCCAAAAAGGAAGTTCAAGCCTTTATGGATATTATCAACTTTCTTCGTAGGTTTTTTCCTGATTTTGCTATAATGGTCAAACCAATTCACAATATTCTTAAGCAATATCAGTCCTTTTCTTGGACGAATGATGTTGAAATTTCTTTCATAATGATCAACAAGGCAATCAGTTCCACACCAGTTTTGGCAAAGCCAGATTTTGAGAAAGAATTTATTATATATACTAATGCCATAGAGGAAGAAATTTCTTCTATCCTCATGCAATATGATGACCAAGTTAATGAGAAACTAGTAGCTTATATGAGTCAAAGCTTGTCATATGTTGAATTTAAATATTCTTATATTGAAAAACATGCTTTCTCTCTTGTTAAAGCTGTTGAAAAATTTGCCACTTTATCTTAGGTAAGCACACGCTGGTAAAAGTCCCTTTATCTGCTATCAAGTTTTCTCTCTCACAGAATTATCTTTCAGGGAAGCTTTCACATTGACTTGCCAAGATCCAGGATCATGATTTAACTATCAAGACTTCTAAAACCATTAAGGGATGTGACTTAGCCCTTCACTTAGCTCAACATGCAGAAGAAAGTGAAGAAATTGATGAACAAGATAGCTCTCTGTCAACATTATTTAATATTGAAATTCAAATACTTCCTGTAGCTGAACAACCGTGGTATAAAGATATGGTGTTTTACTTGCAAAACCAGAGATGTCTAGATAACTTAGATACTCATCAAAGGAGAAGGCTCCGTCTTGAATCTTCCAGATATGTCATTCTAGGAGAATTCTTGTTTAGGAGATCTGCTAATGGTATGTTACTTCATTGTATGAATAACGAGGAAGAACATAAATTGTTACAAGAGACTCATGGATCTTCAAATTCTGTTATTCATGTAGGAGGTAACTTTTCTACTAAAACTACTGCTTTTAAGATTATAAAAAAATGGTACTATTGGACTTTAATTTTTCATGATTCTTATAATTTTTCAAGATCTTGTGACAAGTGCCAGAAGTTCGCTGGGAAAGAACGTCTTTTTGCCATGCCTTTACAACCTGTCCTCCCTGACTTTCCTTTTTCAAAATGGGGTCTGGAATTTATTGGTCCTATTAATCCTCCATATTTAGTAGGGATTTTTTTTTATCTTGATAGCCACATACTATTTTACAAAACAGATTGAAGCTGTCCCACTTAAGCATTCACATGATGAGCATTTGATTTCTTTCCTTGAGACTAATATTTTTTCTATATTTGGTCTTCCTTTGGAAATTATTACAGACAATGATACCGATTTTATTTATGCGAAGCTGACTTAGTTTCTAGATAAACTGGGGGTTAAACATTTTACCTCATCAACTTATTATCCCTAAGGAAATTGGCAAGCCGAGTCTACTAAAAAGAATCTGGTTAGAATTATCAAGAGGCTCATTGAAGATAAGCTTCATCAATGGCACACTCTCCCAGGGATGATTTTAGGGGATAAATTTCACTCATGGGCTAATTTTCCATGGTTTTTCCCAAAAAATGATTCGTTATTCTAAAAATGATTCACCCAAATTTTATAGGATAAAATTATTTTAACTTCAAAATCGCCAAAATTTTATAAAAACTATACAAAATCCTTAAAAATTTGAATATTTTTACAAAAATATCCCCAAACATTTATAGTTGGCATATGAAGGATTAGTAAGATTCACTAAGGTTTCTACATTTTAAAATAAATTTCCATCCTTAAAATCATCCCTGCACTCTCCTCACTTACACCCTTTGGGAAGATCGCACTACCACCAAGGTGAGCACTGGTTGCACTCCTTTCTAGCTTGTTCATGGTCAAGAAGCCATTCTGCATACTAAGCTAGAACTTTCTTCTCTAAGGTTGATGCTACAGGTTGAAGAATTAAATTCTTCAAATACATCTCAAAGAATGAATGCACTCTTGGCTTTAGAGGGACAAAGGATGTTTTCCTTGGATAACATAAAGAGAGGAAAACAAACTGTTAACAGATATTTCAATAAAAGTGCCAAAGTTGTCAAGTTTAAGGTTAGTGAGAAGGCATCGTTGTGGGATTTATCTCATGCTGATAGAGTAAGGCATTCAAAGTTCCAAAAGTTATGGCTGGGTCCTTTTAAGATCGCTTTTTTCCTGGGTGCAAACTCTTATATCCTAAGGGACTTGGAAGAGCGATTGTTTTCCTATAGCAAAAACAATTCCCACTTAAAACACTATGTGGAACCAACTTGAAAGTTTAAATGCTGTATTAATTCTTTCTGTATTATAGTGTTGTTTTATTGCTTTGATTTTACTTTATTGTTATTTCCTTTTGTTGTTTCATTTCTGCTGTTTATTTCTTTTATTGACTTCTTTTATTGTCAAAAATAAAATGTTGGATCAGTTTTTCCACAACGATTCTATTATGCAAGTATTGTTAATCAATAACAATCAGGTTACACATATGTCATGATGTCACCCCTTGAAGACATCATTAAAATTGTTATCTTCTCCAGCTGCTGTTAGATAAGATAGTTGGTTTTATCCCTACTTCTCCTTTCCTTTTCTTCCCTCCGCTCCAAGATTCAAAAGAGCACACCATAATTTTTTTCTCTTTGAAGCTAATAATGCTTTCACTATGATTAATCAAATGATTATGCATACAGGGATAAACCTCCTCATACTTAACACTTTCCATGAGTTATTCCCAAAATCCCAATTTTTTTTCCCTTATACTGCTCACTTTCCCTTGTTGCATAATCATTATGATGTCTATTTCCTTGATCTAATGTTCACCTGGTCTACAAAACTAGAAAATCTAAGTTCTTAATTTGTTGGAAACAAATTTCCCTGTGGAGTCACCAGTTTGTTGACGCTTAAAATCGAAACGATGAATATTGCTCGAAAATGATTGCTAAGTTCTATTATTTATTTATTATTATAATAATTAACTAGTAGGTGGGACCCCCTTGTAGACTAGTGACGCTATGATGGATGTGTTGCACTCATATTTTGGTTTGCTGTTATAATGATGCCTAAACAGTATTCTACAATTGATGATGCATGTCCTGGTTTTATTTATCGTGGATACATAAGATGGTTGGTTGAATGTGTCATTGATACATGGTTTTGATGGTCACTTGCAACTTGTCACAACATTATGGATAAAAATATTATTTTTACAGGTGTTATGTTTATACATTAAACATTGATTGATTATTATATATATATGATTTTATGCTAAAGGATGAGATGGGAGCTTAAAACAAAAAGAGGAAAAAACTATGGAAAAACCTTAAGGTATATATAATTGACACAAATGAAAGGTGATGGACCTAGCTGCTAGACACATGCGCTTGATTAAAAGATTATTTATGAGGCACATATGGTAATGTTTTTTTTTGACAGAAGCGGTTATGGAGATTTGTTGCACATATGGTAATGTTATGACATATGGTTGTTGTTAAAGTTTTGATATGATTTAAGTTGGTGCACTATGCAATGGATATAACATTGGTTATATAAATGGATATGTGTTTGAATTAATGGTTGATGTTATGCTTATGGGATGGCTTGTACATTGAATTGAATAGGGCTGGGGGAAGAAGCAACATGCATTTATTGAACGTCACTGAAACAAACCTCAACCCCGTTTCCCTAGCCATAGTTGCATTTGGTTTTTTTCGGCTCTGGTGGTTGTGGAGTCTCTGTGATTTCTGGTTTTGAAAGGAAAATACATGTCAACTCTTCCCTCAAATGATTTTTTCTGGGTATGGATCCTTTCCTTTCCATCCATGATGGTCCCTCTATGTTATGAATCAATTTTTTGGCCCAGGATTGCATGAGGTCTTTGTTTTTCTTAAGTTTTCACTGTGTATCAGTGATGTGGTTATGATTTCTTTTGTGAATACTCTGGAATGTTGGCGTTTTAAAAAAAAGGAATGGATTTTATTGCTTTGTGAATCTTGTGCATTGGTTATTGGTTTAAAACATGTCGGTCAAATTGGGGTTTTATTTTGGTTCTCTGTGGAAAATTATGACAATGGTGTAGCAAGCTCTGAGTTTTTTTTATTGTGAGGGTTTTTACCACCAGTCTGGCTATTATTTGCTCACTCCTTTCCTCTTGGTGGTCATTATGTTTTGTTCTTCTGGGTTGCAATGTAGATTGTGGAGAGTTGCATTATTCTTGCTTTGTTTGGCTGAAGCCCCGAGCTATCATTTGTTATGGAATTTACTTCACTATCACTATTGCCAAAAGTGTTGCACAGTCGAACCTTTGTATCGTCCAAAACTTTGAAAGGAAGACTATATATGTTTTGGTTGGCCACATGTTGCATTCAAGCACGTCTTGGTTCTTTTCTCCTATATTTATATTTTGTTTTTAAAAGGAAAAGGGGGTTTGCATTGGAACATGAAAGATTGTGGCTTGAAGGGTTATAATTATGGAATTGGCAATGATGTTATTATGTTGCATAGTTATTGTATAAGATATAAAGATTGATATAATTGAAGTATTCTAGGCAATTGAATTGTCTTTTATTTTGAAGTAAGCAAGCATTCTGTCTGTAAATAAAGGACAATTAAATGATTTTGGTTTTAAAGTGGATGCTTATTGGATTGGGGTTTGAATAGAGTTATGGTTGTTTTTTGATTTAATTTATTTTTTATGAAAAATATCCATATTATTCCCTCTCATAATGTCACTTTTTCGCTCATTATGCGCCCCTCACGATCCCAATTTCATTTTTACATGCCCTCTTCTATAAAATAAATTAAACACTTTGTATGGTAGTGATAAAGATATGACACAAAATTAGGTGGAAACTGATATAATTTGGTATTGATTGCACAATTAATTATTTAATGAATTTTTGAGCAGTACTCATGTTCTTACTCCCTTTCATGCTACCACTTTTTCACTCACCTATAACCTTCTTTAAGCATGAAACATGAAAAACTAGGTGTCCTCGTGAAGATGTAGGCAACTCCAATTTGTATGCCATAGTACCAATATTTTGCAACACCTTATAAGGGCCATAGTACTTTGGTGATAATTTATTATCCTTCTTGTCTTGCTTGAGGGACATCTGTTTGTATTATTATCCTTCTTTGGTCATGCTTTTTCTGAGGGACACTGCTAGGCTGGTTGTAGTCTCTAAAACACCCAATCCCCATGTCAAAACTTCTTTCACTACTTATGTTGATCCTCATTTGTTGTTTCATGCCATTCTGCGCCATGGTCAAGTTGTCCTTAAGATTTGGAGAACCTGTTGCTGATTCTCTATGTGGTCTTCCACTGCTTGAACCTTTAGATTTTTATTTTAGAGAAGAAGTGATGGAAGGGAGCGTGTATCCAGAGTTCATAAATGGTGTCATTTTTGTTGCGCATGAAAGGGAAGTGTTATACCACCATTCTCGCCATGGGTAACCATTTGAACCTATCAGGTTGCTTATCGAGACAAAAGCAACGGCGGTATCCTTACAAACATTTGTTCACCATCTCAGCTTGTCCATTAGATTGAGGGATGATAGATGAGCTATGAGCCACTGAGTACCCAAACAAGAAAATAACTCTCTCCAAAAATGTCCAAAGGAAGATGGATCTCTGCCACTTACAATAATATTTGGGCTTCCAAATGTAGCTTCTTTGAACCTGCCTCCATGAATGTGTTAAACTGCATCAATTTTGAAGGGATGAGAGATTGTACAAAAGTGTGCTGCACTCCTGGTGAGTCTATCAACAATCACCATGATGACACTCTTTCCTTCTAATTTGGTAACCTTGTTATGAAATCCATGGAAACCCTCCCTCCTGCTAGTCAATTTGGGATGGCTAATGGTTGTAAAAAGACCCTGGTCTTAATTGTTTCCACCTTATTTTGTTGGGTGTAAACCAAACATTATGTGGACAAACCTTTTGAACATCAGCTTTAAGGCCAACCCAAAAAAAAAAAAATTCTTCTTGACCCTATGGGTAGGTTTTCAAAAATCTCGAAGTGCCTCCTACTTGAGAGGTGTGCAACTCCAATAGTACCCCTTTGTTTGAGTTGGGAGTTCTACATAAATATAAGCGAAGCTTTGTACCATAGTGAATCATTTTCCATGTAAATGTATCTTAATGTAATCGGAATCCCACCTAAACCTTTGAAAGAGAGTCCAAACTTTTTGTCATTCTTCCATTCATCCCTTTCTTCTATTATCCAATTAGGGTTGGATGATCGAGATAGTGAATGTAGGAAAGGGCCCCAACATCTTCGGCCCTTTCTTGAGAGAGTGTATCCACAACATTTTGTTTCCCTTTATATAAGCATTTCAAAATCAAAACCCAATATATTGGTCACCCATTTTGTTGTTCTTCAAGATAGTCTTCTTGTTCCAAGAAGCATTTAAGAATATCATGATCTGGTTTTGCCTTTGAAGTTCCTACCTATTAGGTGGAGATTCCATTTCAATGCATGTAGTAATACATCATTTCCTTCTCATAAATGGGTTTGTGTAAGTCCCTTTCCCTTGAGTGGTCGTGACTCTCTTCAAAAGCTGTGGGCCTCCTTGCATTAGGACAACACCAATTCCATTTCCGAAGTCATCACATTCCACAATAAAGTGTTTTGTGAAGTCCTGAGTGGTCAACACAAGAGCTTTGCACATAACCTCTTTTGTTGTTCATAATATTTAGTTGCCTCTTGAGTCCATGAAAATGGATCCTTGTTAGTTAGTGTCGTTAAAGTTTTTGCTATTCTTCCATAGTGTCAAAATTTACAGGTAACTTGTCAAACCCAAAAATTCTCTCAGATTCTTCAATGTTTTGGGAATCAAGCCAGCCCATCATGGCCTTAATCTTGTTAGGGTCTACCTTGGACACCTTCTGCTGATACAATAATATGACCCAAATAATCTACCCCATTCACCCCTAAAAGAAACATTTGATTTATTTGCATATAGTTGTTTCTCCTTTAGTACTTGTAGTACCTTTGTCAACATGTCGACATGATCCCTCCCAAGACTTGCTATAGATTAGTATATCATCAAAATAAATATAAATTTTTTAAAGGAAGGGTCAGAAAATGGAATTTAATCAAACCTTGAAATGTGGAAGGTGCATTTGTGGGCACAAAGGCATGACCAAAAATTCATAATGGCTCTCATGAGTGAGTTCAAATGATGTTTCTTGGGATATCTTCTCTCCTCATTCTAATCCATGATACCCCTGAATGAAGATCCAACTTTGTGAAATATATTTCTCCTACAGTAGTTCACTTAACAATTCATCAATGATGGGAATGGAAACCTTATCTTACAGTGATCTTGTTGATATCTCTATAACCTAGACACATAATGCCATGAGCCATATTTCTGAATACCATTACCATCGGTGCAGATTAAGAACTTTGGCTAGGTCTAATAATGCTAACCTCTAACATTTCTTCAACCATGCTCTAATTTTCACTCTTCTGGGCATATATGGTATCTGTATATCCTTGGTCTGATAAGTTAGGAAGAACACTCTGTGAATTAGGTGAATATCATGATCATGATTTCGAGTGGGAAGACCTTGGGAATATCTTCAAATTTTCGAATGATTATCAATGATCCCTTGGAGATCTAGGGAATAGATGGCTTCTAGATGTTTTAGAAACATCTAGTGAACATAGTTGCAATTACACATTGATGCCCATTTTTCAATAATTTTCTCATGCCATCTAGAGCTTTCATCACCCTATTGTGTTTCCTTGTGATACCTCTTAACCAATTTATTTTCCTTCCAATAAAAAATTCCTAAGGAAAATTTCTTTGAAAATTAAAATCCACTGTCTTTAATGATTGTAACCATTGGATTCCTAGCACGACATCAACACCACCCATGGTATAGTAATCATTAGACTATTCATTACATATTCCCATGGTAAGATTGATCTTATTTCATTTTCCTCGAAAGTAAATTGATAGTTCCTCCATATCCTAATCATTACTTGAAACTCCTCAAAATGGATATACAAAGCAATTGAGAGGTTTGGCTAATTTATAGTGAATGAAATTATGAGTACCAAATAATCAATTAGGACTATTACCTTTCTTTTTTCTTTGATATATCCTCCTGAGCATTGCATTTATATGCCAATTCCGTACCACCCACACCCATATCGTGAGCCAACTCTTCTAATAAATCGCCTTTTCTACATTTTCATCTGAGATGGTTCTTGTTCTTGTTCTTTCTTCCTCTTCACAATCTATGTAGAATACCCCTTTCCTCACCACCTCTATGTCCCTTACTGTACTTACTGCCACAATTAAAGTATAATCCTTTTCTTTGTTTCCTCCAATTATTGAGTTGTCAACCTAATAGGTTGAGGTGTTTTAGAAGAAGAAACATTATTCTCTCTCTGATAGATGTTAGAGTGGTCCTTCTAGTATTCGTAGCCATACTTTTTACTTTCAACATTTCTTTTGCCAACTCTAAATGCATTCTCCAATGATTTGGTCTCTGAAAGCAGAACCCTCATGGAATGTTATCCCTTAAAGTTTCTATGAATACATCAATCATGCTCATCCTGAATATCTATTACCTTTATATCTCATTATTTGAAGTTCTCAATGTGCTCAGAATTGAACCCTTTAGTTTGAGAATTATCAATTACAAATAAGGTATTGTCTCATAATTCCTCATAGTGTGCTATCATTTATTCCATGAAAATTGTCCAAGTTACCAGTGATTTAGTGAGACAAAAGCCATCGATACCACACAAATTCTATTGGTTCTAAATATAAAGAAGAAACCTAATTCCTTTTGTGTATGTGTTACTATGTATATCAAAGAATTGCTTCATCTGAAGTATCCATGTGATTGGGTCCCTGCCATCAAACTTACTCACACGACCTTAGGAAAGTGGTCGGTCTTCAACCCAAAGTTAGAGTTTCTCCATTCTTGACTCAACTTCCTTGTGTCCCTAATAAGGAATTTCCTTTATGGGACACGTTTTCACTTTAGGGTGTCCTCTCTATTAGGGCAAATTTCTAACCTCCACATCTCACCTTTAAAACCATCCATCTCTATGGTATTTATTGCCTCCAACTTCTACCTTCCTGTTGAATCCATCATCTCTTTGTAGTTCTGGCTTTTGTTACTATCTTATTTTTGTAAATAATTTATGTCCCTACACATTCCTTCACCTCTCCATCAAGAGTCCAAGTAGGAAATGTCTGAGGCTTCATTTTGGTGTAGAATTTCCTTTGGTGGCATGTTGGCCAAGTATCACTTTTAAACCTTGATTTTGAGGTGTTTTGCTAGACAATCTCCTTTATTGTATCTCCAAAATTTCGGCCCTTATGAGTATGATTTTTTGTAGTTCTCTCTATATTTCTTCTCTCCAATTCCAATGTGTCTGATCAAAATTGGATGTGCCAAGTGTAATTTATGTAACTTCCCCACAACTTGTCGATTTTGGCCTTCTAGGAGATATCACTTGTATAGCTGCTCCCACACAAAATAATTGATGTAAATTTTGAAACTCATACAAGAACTACTACACTGGCCCACCATCCAATGCAACCAGCCCCCACTCAATTTGGATACCTAGAATAAGTTATGATTGTTTTAATCAGAACACATGTTTATTGACCAGCCCTGAAGCTAGTCAAAAACCCTATCTTCCATAGGGTGTATCTACAATGTAAGATGAGATAGAAGTTGAAACTTGTTACCACATATACCTTACTAATTTCTATGAATATCCTTCTTATTTGTGGTTTTAAACATTACATAAATTTTTTTATAGAGAAAATTTATGTAATGACTCAATCCAGATGATTCTAGGAACCTACTGGTTCCTACAAAAGTATAAGGCCTCAGAGATGAAATTTTTAACCCAACGTACTTTGATTTATATAATAATATCTTCCAATCAGTTCCTTCTGAAACATTGTAGAAAAAAAATTTTGTATCGAAAATTCCAAGGTGTCTCAGATAGTAAATAAAACCCCAAGACCTTGAGAGTCTCTAATACCATATGTTAAGAACCAAATATCAATATATATTGTGAAAAAACCCTCGACTCAAGTACTCCAACTCCTTGAAAAGAGAGATAATTTATATTAAGCCTCTTCGAGGGGAAACCCTCCCTATACCCCACATAAAATGTCAAAATACAAGATGATTCCAATGAAAATGTTCCCTTTGTATATAAAGGAGACTAGGAGGTATAAATTACAACCAATGGACTAAAGTCGACATAAATAAAATAACATTGCTAAATGTACATTCCCACTAAGGTAATGAGTGTTGATACTGAGAGGGGGTTGAATTAGTATCAAGTAAAATTCTAAAACCTTTCAACTTATACTTAAAACCATTCAATTATATCCAATGAGAAATGAACACAGTATAAGAGTGCTACACCAATACACCACAATACACCATGCACAATATATGAGAAATAATCAATAGTTTTGTTCAAGGGAAGTAATGACTTCCCAAAGGTAGCTACAAGCAACTTCCAAATGTAAAGGGAGGGATAAACCTCCAAGAGGAAGATAACCTCCAATATCAAGAGATATTTGAACTTCTATCCTGTTCCCTTCCTTCCACCCAAGAATATATGAGAGATAATAAACTTACATTAAATCATCACCATCAAATAACCAATCATCACATAGAACCTATAATGCTTTTGAGACTTCTTCAATTTATGAAATTATTCACCTTGGAGTACCTGATCCCTGTGATAATGTTACTCAATGTATTCTCCTGAAACCTTTAATTTTCACTCCTTTGAATCCCTCCCCAAAAAGAGGTTATAGAAAGAATGGTAGACTTTATTCAATTCTAGTCTCTTCAAAAGACCCAACTTGTACAACATGTCCCCGTGGCTCAATATTTAACATCTGATTCTTAAACTTACACACAAGAAACTACAGTCTGTAATTTTTCCAATGGAAGTGGTCCCACTACATTTGGAGTCCTTATGAAAAGTTAAGGACTCTGCTTTACCTGGAACACCTATTTTTGACTAGTTTCAGACTGGTCACAAAACCCTATATTCCACAGAGTAAATATCCATAATTATAGCGAATAAGATGTACTCTTACCAGAGAAATTTGATATGTCTTCACCACAAGATGCATTTCACGATTGGAATCGTTCTAGAAAAAAGTTAAGTGGAAAAATGGTAAGATGACCTGAAAATCTGACTTGTATCAAACGAATGTATAATGATATTTATTTATACCCATTTATGTCACTTCCTTTTAACATTAGGGGCCTAATTGACACTTCTCTTTATTATTGTGTAATTATTTTCTTTAATTATTTCAGAAATGCATATATGTACTTCCTTTTTCAATTCACTTTGTCTTCTTAAAATTCATTTCCTCCTCAACCATGAGGATCCATTTGACATGCTACATACCACTGGAAACAACATGATGTATACTATCCATTCATGGGTGTTGTATATGCATGTGCATTTTCCTTCTTCATGTCCAAATACCTTTATCAATCTTATGGGCCAAAAAACCCATGACTAGGTTGACATCAATGACAACAATCAATCTTCCAACAATCTCACCCTTTGTCATTGATGGCAACACTCATGTTTCCCCATCATCATGATCCCATTCTCTCCCCTTGACATCAATGGCAAAGGGTATGGCTTCTCCCCTCGAAAGTTTAATGGAAAAAGGTAACCTCTCTTTGGGTCGCCTCCCCCAAACATGTGGTACCCACAATACCTCATCCTTATTTCTTGGTCTCTTTGGGATCTTTCTTCCTGTAATCCCTTTGGTGGCTTCGCTCTCTCTCTCTCTTCCTTCATGTCTAGGGATGTATATGTTGTTCACTTTCTTGTTGCAAGAAAACCAATATTCTTGAGTTATTTTCTCCGATTTTTACATTTTCTCGTAATCAACGAAGAGTGTAACCTTGACGCTACATTTTACTAGCACTGATTAGATTATGATTCAATTCTTTAACCAATAGAACATTCTTGCTTTTACATTTTTCTCTTCCAAGCTCCTACTACACCTCCATGTATCTTTCATGCATGAGTCATCTTCTAAATGCAACATTTCCAGCACCCTTTCTCTTCAAGTCATGAATCTTATTCATCCCTACCATGCGAAGAACATCCAATCGCCTATGTACCATTCCATCTTCTTCTTTACATTTTTCAAATGTCGCTACTCGACAATCTTCATTATTTGGAATCTCTTTCCTTCCACATATATTAAGTAAGAGGTACATCTTTCATTCATATATCTGCAATTTCTTGCTTTGTGACCAAGATAATTTCATTTTAGCATGCTAACATTTCCTTTTGTCCATCAATCCGTAAATGAATTATAATCCGTTGACAAATCCAATGCATTATTTCCATATTTTTTTGTTTACACCATTCATGTTTCTTGCAGATTTGTTCCTTTCATTGATTCCTCAATTGACTGTCTTATGTCCAAATTTTTGCAAGTATAACAAATGACCAAGAAAGAAACTTTGATACCTTGGAGTAAGTGGGTTTTCTAGATGTAGTCCATCTAGGTTCATGATCTATTCTTCCTGTAGGGTTTCCCTTCCATACCACTTGGAGCTTTGATTTCTGGAAGGTAGGAGGTATCTCCGATTCATCCCTTTGTAATCATTCCTTCTTTCCTCGGTATCCCCGTCCACTTGTCAATAACCCACCGTAGCCTTTTCTTCAACCTGTTTGTTGGTATTTGCATCTCTTTGTATGAAGTTTCACCCATGCATCCAAGATGCAAGCTAAGTCTTTGGCACTTGAGAGTTTCTTTTAAGCTCTTCCCTCAATGAGACAATTCAAGTTTCTCATAATCTTCTCTTTCTTTATCATTTGGACCTTCTTTACTCGCTTTCTTGTTTCAAGTTGAGTTTTCAAATGAAATGGTTTCTTCTCTCTCATTTTCTGAAAGTCTCTCTAATTGTTTCTTTTAAGCTTACAACTGCCTTTTCACAACTAACCAATCCACTCTTAGTTTTATTTGCGTGTCTTGAGTTTGCTATTTTCAATCTCAACATGTTTCACTTTTTTACTTCCTCTCATCTTCTTGTCAATAATTTTTTCTTTATGATTTACTTCTTTCATTGGAATTTCTTCATTTTCATCACTTTCAATCCTTGGATGAGGACATTCAAATTTAACGCACCTATCCCTTCACAATTGAAGCAAAAGAACCTAATTTCTATTTTCTTTGAAACCTAGATGTTGTAATCTTTCAACTTCTTCTCTCTTTCTTCTTTCTCTCCGCCTTCCCTTGCATAAAGTTCTTGTAGCTTGTCCCAAATATATTTGCTGATGCACATGATCCCACCTTGATTTCACTGACCAAGCCAATCCATCCAGATGGTATCTATTGTCAGCTTGTTGTTCCTTTTTGTTTCCTTCTCGAAGTTGTACTTTATTTCCTTTCTCAAGTATTATATCCTCAAGTAACTCTAGATCCAACATTCCCAATAGCTTTTTAAGTAAGTTTCCATTCTTTTTTTCCCAAGATTAAAATTAAGCTTCCATCAAATGGTGGAATCCCATTTGAATGTTTCTTCCATTTCGTGATAGATCTTCCTTCCAAAGTATTAAACTGTGATCATATAACCTCACCATACCAATTGTTGATACCTGAGAGGTAAACTCAGCATCCGCATAATTTAAAAACCTTTTCAACTTTATACTTAAAGTCCACCAATTATACCAAATGATAAATGAACAATAGTATAAGAGTTACAACTAATACACACCACAATACACCATGCACAATATATGAGAAATAATCAATAGTTTTTGGTTCAAGGGAAGTACGACTTCCAAAGGTAGCTACAACTCTCCAAAATGTAAAGGAGGGGATAAACCTCCAAGAGGAAGATACAATCCTCCAATATCAAGAGAGATTTGAAATTTCCATCCTTGCCTCCTCTTCCCTTCCACCCAAGAATATATGAGAGATAATAAAACTTACATTAAATCATCACCTATCAACCAATCATCACATAGACCCTATAATGCTTTCTCAGACTTCTTCAATTTATGAAATTATTCAATTCTTGAGTACTCATCCTGTAGATAATGTTACTCAATGTATTCCTCCTCGAACTCCTCTAATTTTCATTCCTTGAATCCCTCCCCAAAAAGAGGTTATTATAGAAACAAATGGTAGACTTTATTCAATTCTAGTATGTTCAAGACCCAACTTGTAAAGCATGCCCGACGCTCAATATTTAAAATCTGATTCTAAAACTTGCACACAAGAAACTACAGTCCTGCACTCTTTCCAATGGAAGTGGTCCCACTGCATTTGAGTCTAAAGGAAAATTTATGACTGTTTTACCCAGAACACCTGTTTTGACTAGTTTCAGACTGGTCACAAACCCTATTCCGCTGCAGTGTATCTCCATAATTATAGCGAATAAAGAGATGAAATTTTTTACCAGAGGTACCTTTGATATGTCTTCTCAATAATTATAGCGATTTCTCTAAATTCATCTGAATCGTTCTTAGAAAAAAAAGTAGCAAAATGGTAAGATGACCTGAAAATAACACCTTAGAACACATCACCAAAAAGACTCTCATCCTCCCTTTGAAACCGGGCCTCTTTAATTTCTTTTCTTCCTCTGGAATTGGACTTGTATCAAATGAATGTATAATGATATTTATTTATACCCATTTATGTCACTTCCTTTAACATTAGCCTAATCTCTATACTTTCTTATTTTGTAATTATTTTCTTTAATTCATTTTCTCAGAGCCTACATGTACTTCCTTCCTTTTTCAATTCACTTTGTCGTAAGTTTCTCTTCAAAAATCTATTTCTCCTCAACCATGAGGGATCCATGTGACATGCCACATACCAATTTGAAATAGAATGATGTATACTATCCATTCATGGGTGTTGTATATGCATGTGCATTTTCCTTCATGTCCAAATACCTTTATCAATCTTGCGGTCCAAAACCCATGACTAGGGTTGACATCAATGACAACAATCAATCTTCCAACAATGAGACACTATTTAGGGCTTAACAAAAGGATATTTAAATGATTTTGGTTTTAAAGTGGATGCTTATTGGATTGGGGTCTGAACATAGTTATGGTTGTTGTTTGATTTAATTTATTTTTTATGAACAATATCCTTATTATTCCCTCTCATAATATCACTTTTTCTCTCATTATACCCCCCTCATGATCTAGATTTCATTTTTACACACCCTATTCTATAAAATAAATTAAACACTTTGTATGGCAGTGATAAAGAGATGACACAAAAATAGGTGGAAACTGATATATTTTGGTATTGATTGCACATTTAATTATTTAATGAATTGTTGAGCAGTACTCGTGTTCTTACTCCCTGTCATGCTACCACTTTTTCGATCATTACAATCCCTCTAGATATCCCATGAACCCTATTTCACCCCCTGCTCACTTGGAAATTATTAAACAATTTATTATGGATTGAATTGCATGGGTCTTATGTCAAGTTTAGAGCCAAATGTTTTTTCATATAAAGAGAATGTCATGTATGGTATTTTAATGGCCAGTTGCTAATGAATTTCTTCATACATGATGAGTTTCTTCAGCATAGGCAGTCATGGAAAAAACACTAGGGGAAGAGGTAACTGGAACATAGGGCCTAGAAGGCCCAAATTCTCAATTCGTTTTGATGCCGATCCTCAAGAGTTGAAACAACTTTTTCAAGCTGGGTTCTTCAATTGGATTGGGCAAGGGATAGTTCAGCCTAGACTAGAGAGGCCTCCCTTCCAAACTCAAAATATTCCTGTGCCTCCTTATGTATCCATGGAACTAGAAGTTCCTGAAAATGATGGATGGCGGGAGATTGTCCATCCGACAATCTCCCACCATCGTGGCTGGCCCAACTTGTCATTGCTTCCTCCTCCCCCACTTGTAAATCCTAATGCTCAAATTGCTCCTGTACATTCATCTGTTCAGTCCTCTCATTCTAGAAAATGACTTAAAATGAAGGCCCCCCATGTGCAAGACGAAGGTGTTTCTTCCCCCTCATCTCCTTCAAATGACTCATCAAAATCAATGTCCTCTCGTATGCACCTGAGGGGCGATTGCTCCCATGTTATTAGTGAGATTAAGCCTCAAGGTTTGAATCAACCTAAATCAAATTCTGGGAAGTCCAAAGGGGACAACAATGACAAAAGAAGGATTGCCTCTCAAAGTAGAAAATATGGATTTTAATTTATGTGTTTATTGTTGACTTGTTGAAGACAATGGCCTGCATAAAGTTTTGGACAACAAACTATTTTTTGGATAATGTGATTATTTACATATTTTGGATATAATTTAAATTATTTCTGATATTTAATATTCAAATTTTGGAAATATTTATGGGAGCTACAAGGAGGTATGTGTTTAAATGGTTATCTAATTGTGTTTATTTTTGTAAATAATAAAAATGGGTTCACAAGGGGTCCCACTTACTTAGTTATTATTTAATAAAGACCCTTAACTATTATTATTATTATTACTTCCCTAAACTAAAATTAGTTAAGTTTAATTGAGTTAACTAAAGGAGGTAGTTGAACTACTTCAACTTATTTGGAATGCATAAAAGCCAAATGCGAAGGAAGAACAAAAGGAGAATAGAAGGAGAAAACAATACTAAGGTTTTCTCATTTGTTTTCATGAGATAGTTCAGTTTTCATTCATTCTTTAGTTCATTAAAGGCCTAATTCTCTTTTTGACAACAGGGTCCTATTGTAGATAGCAAGGTTCAAAGATGAACCATATCATTTAGATGCTTGTTTCAGAGGTGTTGATCTATCTTTGATAGTCTGTGTATACTTGTTTGTTTATGGATTGAGTTTCATAGCTGATAAAGGATATTGTGTAGAGTCAAATTGGCAGCAGTCTGTGGCAAGTTGATCCATATTTTAAAGTTCAGTTTTGATCTAAAAATGAAGAAGACTTGAAAATCTTGAAATTATTGCAATGTAAATGTTATGTGTTTAAAGAAAATGGATCAATTTTGCAACACATAAATTAAGGGATTACTCATGCAAAATACACATAGACAACAACATAGTCAATGAACATAAGCACATAAACACAACAATTGATAAAGGAGTTCACCCCTCTCTTGGG
>SNQJ01S0011048.1:42258-72357 GCA_010110895.2 Picea sitchensis
ACAGATATTTCCCAAGGAAACCCATATAGGGTAAAAACCTCTTCTTCTTTATATGATAAGTATTATTTACATTCTTTACATTATCATACATATGAGCACCAACTCATTGTGAGGCTACAACCTCTTGTTTTTGCAAGATGCAACTTGCTGAGAGCACCAACTCTTTTTTTTTCTCTAGCACCCACTAGAAGGAAGCACCAACTCCTTGGTTTCTCTAGCACCAACTAGATGGAAGCACCTACTCCCTGGTTTCTCTAGCACCAACTAGAAGGAAGCACAAACTCCCTAGTTTCTCTAGCACCAACTAGAAGGAAGCTACAACTCCCTATGTTCAAGCACCCACTTGAACCTCTGAGGACACCAGTCCTCCCTAGAACCTCCCTTCCACCCTAGATTATGAATATGAAATAATGAAACCTATTACAGTGATATAGTGTTCAATAACAACTTACCAATCTCATCACTGTTCTGCAAGATTTTTCTACTCAGACTTCCTCACTGTCTTCCAGCATGCATCTGCTGCCCATTCTATTCTTCTGCCTTTTGTGCTCTGTGTGCAATTCCCATTCAATGCACCTTTTGTTTCCTATCCATTTCAGCTGCTGCACCACCCCTTTAATTCCTCACACATGCATTACTTCACCTCAACAACAACAACCTCATCACTTCTCTGTGCCATGTACTTATAGCTTCTGTGCACCTTGTGCATGCAATGTATGCAATGCCTCTGCCTGCTCACACCGCGTTCATCTCCTCCACATATCGAGTGCTCTGTCTGATCATCATGGTAACCCTTCAACTTCTCTGGTGGTTTTTCCCACGCGTTCAGCATCACTGGATGTCATGCTGAGATTCCTCAGCCTCTCTGGCAGTCAAGACTCTTCGTCTTCTCTGTCTTAGATGAGCTTATCCTTTCTGTTTTTAGCTACAGACTTCAATCCCCTTCCATCTGTTAATCGCCTGTATCAATAATCCTCAATCCACTGGAAGATGCCTTGAGAATCTTCATATTCTTTGGCGATCACACTCAGTCCTCTTCGGGTCCTCTGGTAGAGATCATCATTTGTTTTAGTTGTTACACTGAGAAGCGCAAAAGTAGCCTTGCGATCTTGTTCAACTTCACCTGCACCGTTGGATTGAATTCATAGAAACTTGTGTTTACTTCACCATTTTTCACTTCGGCATTTCGGGATCCCTGTGGTAAATATTTCATTACACTCCATGTCCCGATCCTCGAAACTCCGAAATGGAGCTTATCTGAACTAGCTCCTTCCTTCATCTTCCACCGATGTGACCAATGGCTGTGACCACAGATTGAGCCAAAACGTGTTTTGCATTTCGACATTTCAGGATTTCGGCACTCCTATGGTAGAGTCTCTTGATGCTCCATGTCCTGATATCCGAAGCTCCGAAATGGAGTCGGATGAACGGTCCACACTCTAAGTGATTCGACGGTCCTGATCTCTTCGTGATTTCGTATATCGCGATTTCGGGGTTCACGACTTTGGGACTCCTATGGTAGGAGTTCTTGACATCTCCATCTCCCGATTTTCGAAACTCCGAAAGGGATTCGGATCAACGGTCCACATAACCCCCTGAGATGGATGGTTGACGGGATTTCGGTGTTTCGCATTTCACGATTTCAGGATTCGCGACTTCGAGACTCCTATGGTAGGAGTTCTTGACATCTCCATCTCCCGATTTCTGAAACTCCAAAAGGGAGTCGGATCAACGGTCCACATAACCCCTTGAGATGGACAATTGACGGGATTTTGGTGTTTCACATTTCACAATTTCGGGACTCCTGTGGTAGGAGTTCTTGACATCTCCATCTCCCGATTTCTGAAACTCCGAAGTGATGTAAACTTGCTGATGTCACATGTGGATTGACACGTGTCGAATAACTTCCATGTGTCACTCTGATTCGTGACTTACATGTGCCTGAAATGTTGAATCAAATTGACACTTATCATTGCCTAGTTGTGCCACATGTTCTAAGCTGACGTGGTTTGTCGACGTGTCTGTTTCGGGATTTCGCATTTCGTGAATTTGACATTCTTATTGTTAAGTGTTCTTTGGCAATTCAAAGTCCCGGTATACAAAACTCTGAAATGGAGTTTACTTCGGGGTTTCACATTTCGCGAATTCGGCAGGTTAGGGAACCCCATTCCTTTGACTTCCTAGTCAGCGAAATGGTGATCTTTCACCACATGTCCTATGGACCCAATGGTCTAGATCTTATCACAACTTCATGGGCCTTTGTTGTTTCTGATCAACAGTCCATATTTGGCCTCAATCTAATGGTTGAGATTATTTCACGATTTCACATGTCACGAGTTCGAGAGGTGAAAGGCTAGAGCATTTCATACCTTTGACTTTCCAGTCAGCGAAATGCTAATCTGTGTCCACGTGTCCTGCCCGTAGATGGATGGTCCTCCTTCTTTCGGGATTTTGTATACCTGCTTCTCCTTGCACTTTAATGAACGTGCAGGTTCTCCCTGATCCAATGATGGTCGGAACTTATGCTCAGATATGACACCTGAGATCTGTCCTCCTCTTCTGCGCGTTCTTCTTGTCTACAATCAGATCTGACGGTCCTCCTTCTTTCAAGAATTTAAATGGGATCCAATGCTCACTGACGCTTCTCCTCCCGAGCTTATGCACTGCGATCGACTCTGTGCTAATTACTCCTGAGATTACTTTGTTCCTGTTTTTCATCGATGCTTACTCTGATCTTGTCATCAATGACCTGCCTACAATCCTTTGCACGTTTGCTGCCATCTTTGCTGTTGTACTTGCCATCAATGACAAGCATACACTGTCTGTAAAACATGCCAACACCACATAATTTTGGTAAATCCCAAGATCATCAGGAAACTTTATGATCTGGAATATCATGCCCCAGGTTCTTGCTTAGGCCCGTACAAATCCTTCTTCAATCTGTGTACATGAGACTTCTCCTTATGTATCTTATGACTACTCTATATATACTTCTTCTGACTTTTGGAGCAAGTTTATCGTCATAGTCTTATCCCTCTTGCTGGGAGAATCCTCTAGACACAAATCAAGCTTTGTACATCTCTATGGTTCCATCAACAACATGTTTGATCTTGTAGATCAATTTGGAAGTCACCACTGACTTCCCTTCTGGTCTCAAGGAAAAATATCCATATTCCAGTCCTTCTGACTGGCTTCCTCCTCTGTCAATGAAACTAGGGAATCTTCCCAAGAGGTATCATATCTCCTCAAAGCTATGAAGATTCGATCTAGTCTCCTCAACTCATGGTACCTGTCTATTAGTCCTGGAATACGTCTCTCTCTTCCATATGAATATGAGGAGGAATACTTTCTGAATGATAGTATTTGAGTCTCCCTTCTCCCTTTGAAGTTTGAATCCCTCTGAGTCTGTATAATATTTAGAGCCATCTACTCCCTCTGTGATATGGCTCATCAATGTTGCATCCTACAAAATGTCACGAGACCATGCTGGTGTCTTTATGGTTATTTCAATGATTCTGGGTAGGCCCTTCTGGCTCTACTAACTCTTCCTGATGATCTGAAGAGTGATCAACTGCACTAGAGGGATTTGTTCTGTCATCTTTGGAGCCTTCTATTCCTTACAATAAATCTTCATATGAGATAATTTGTATCTCACAAAAGTACCCTTCTTCGTCTTCTTCTTCTTTGGTACATGGATGTATACGGTCGTGTATACAACTTCTTATCTAGATAGTCTGTTCCATGTCTCAAACTAGAGACCATCTAATATGTTGTCTCCTGCAACCATCACTATAGATTCCATTAGAGTTATCACTTTTGACCTACCGAGAACAAGGAGAAAAAAGGGGAAAACAATGGAAACGAAGAATACTCCTATAATAAAAACAAGAATGAGAACAATAAACAAAGTAGCTCCTTCTTAGAGCTATTGCTTGTGACTTTCTTGGAACAGGAGCCAAAATAAAAATACAATAATAAGAAATAGGAACAACACTCTTCTAGTGTTGTGATCAATCATTCCTCCATGGTAACCTCCATGGAATTTATAAAATAACCTTCCTGAGACAAGAGAAATAAGAGTAAAAACTATAATAGCATTTTCAACAAGAATAAAAGACAATCTCGTGGTAGTCATCATATTATTAGCAAGGTGACCTTTCTGGAAGAAAAACAAGAAGTATATCCTAGAGGAGATGTTAGTTCATCTTGCAAGCATAATAATACTCACATGTTTCCAGGTATTCATTGTATCTAGCAACAATAGAACCTTTCAAGGATTTTTGTCACAACAAGTAATGTAGCAATTATCAAAGTTGATATGTGAAAATTGGAAACTTATTAATTTAATCAATCAAACCTGGAACCTGGAGTCTTATCTTCAAGAACAAGCGTTGTTGATTTTATTCAGAGTCTCCTTCACTCAAGATGACAAGAATTTTCTTCAACTTGTCCAATGTACTTAATACAATATGCTTTCTTGACTAAAATATGTGTTAGAGAATATAATTCAAATAAACCCTAAAATCTCAACCTTAATCAATCTAATATTTTGACTAAAGTTAGTTTCTAACTTTAACTTTGAAGAGAGGTTAGTGTGATAATCATAAATTCAATAGGTCAAAATACAACTATATAATCATAATATCACAATAATTCCATAAATGCTAGAGGCATATGGAAACAATCAAACTTGGAGTGTGTTGTTCCTTTGAATGTGTTGGATCTGAGATCCCCCTGGATATACAATCATTGCTTGGAAAAGGGATCCCTTATCCTACAATCACACTCAAAATAATGATACAGTTTAAATATATATAAGTACATACCTTTGGCAACATCGATAGGTAGTGGCATCATCCAAAAACAACGACAAGCAATGATGAAACTTTAAAACTTCAAAGGTGCTCCAACTTGTAATCTAAAGGTAGCTGGAGATGCGCTAGGGTAAGGCGCATTAGGAAAACAAAAAATTAGTCCCAATACTTCAAAGAAAATTTCACTGCAACTGGTGCTTGCACTGCAACTAACACTGCAACTGATGCTGCAACTGGAACTGCAACTGGTTCTCCAATTGGAATGAAACAACTAGCATGAAGGAACTGGCACTGCAACTACAACTGGCACTACAGACCTAGGGTTTTATGAGGAAACCCTAATTTCTCAACTTAAAAAATTTGCAGATATGATCTGGGGAAGAGATGTGCCCTACTTAAGTGACCTTCTTAGTTAGTTTAGTAAGTTCTCAATGAGCTTGACAATGTGGGAAACTGAGGATGTTCCTTCCAGTGGTTAGATTGTTATGAAGGAAACCAACTCTGAATCCATGTCAAAATTTTGGTATGCTAGTTTAACCATAGACAATGTCACATCATTGTCACCCATCCATAGACATTCACATATGCCACCCTCGAGAACACTAACATTTACTTAGAATAATTCTGACAAGCCTACTCCATAACCAACAGATAAGCCCTAACTGCTAACTGCAACAAAACCTCAAGACAAGTAGAGCGCTCCTTCTCCAATGGTAGCACACAAGAGAGAGAGTCTCCATATCCACAAAATAAGTTCCATACACAACTGTAACAACCACGACTGCACTAATATCTCAACCTTGTGCCATACTTAACAAGACTATCACCAAGAGAATCACTTGATAGTGTTAGAGAGAGACCAAGACCAAGAAATAACCATATGCCATTATTCCTCCTTGCAGCTGTAATTGCAACTCTCCACAAGACTTGTGCTCTGAATGGGTATCCAAATGAGCTAAAATTTCCTCTATTTATATTAATCTATCCAATGACTTTTCTGGCTGGGCCAACCTGACTTTCTGGTAATTATATTTTCTATTTATCTTTTTCCTGTGGAGCCGACTTGTATTTTTGGAAGATAATATTCTAATATTATTTATTTTGCTAGGCCAAATTATCTTCTATGGTTTCCAAACATATGTTTAATGGTTCACTTGCTTCCGAAATATTTTATTCTAAGTCATAGGTTACACGTGAAGGTTTATACCTCCCGCAACTACCAAAACATCAACAATTCTAAGTATATTTTAAATTGAGTTCCTACTAAGGAAATTTTGGAGGTTAGCCCTGAAGGAAAATGGAATGGAAGAAAACCCGATATAAGTAACTTCAATATATTTGGCAATGAATGTTGGTCCCATATTCCCGATGACAAATGGAAAAATTTAGAGCCCAAGTATCATAAATTTAGTTTCATTGGTTATAGTGAGGATTCTAAAGATTGCAGGTTATTTGATCCATCTACCAAAGGTGTTGTCATTCAGTGTGATGTTCAATCTAATGAAGTATCTCCTTCCCTTGAGTCCCCTGAACCTCATGTTACCTTGAATTTACCTTCATCTCCTAGTACTCCCATCTTGGTTACCCATTCTTCCAGCTCTATGCCTAATCTTGATCCTTGTTCACCTACCTCATCAAGTGATCCTCCTGAATGTTCCAAAGATAATAGAGTGGTTACTGCCACTACCCATCTTCCTGTTTGGGCTTGGAAAACTATTGAATCCACATATTCTAATATTAGTATTCCTTTTGATACTCATCAAACTAGTTCTGAATTGCTCTTATGACTACATTTTTGGCTATAAATGATCCTTCTACATATGCTCAAGATAAGGACAAACCTGAATGAGAGAAAGAAATGACGACATAGTATGACTCATTAATGAAGAACAAGACTTGGAATCTTGTTCCCCTTCCTCCTAGACATGATTTAGTTGTTTGTAAATAGATATATAAGACAAAGTTTATTGCAAAAGGATAGATTGAAAAACATAAAACCTATTTAGTAGAAAAAGTTTTTTCTTAACAAGAAGGTATATATTATAATGAAACTTTTGCTCCGGTTACTAAAATGAACACTACACAAACTGTTCTTTCTCTTGTTTCATTTTATCAATGGGAACTAGACCAAATGGATGTCAATAGTGTGTTTTTGAATGGTGATCTTCATGAAGAAATTTATATGGAAAATCCCCCTGGATTTATCACTACTGAAACTTCAAGTTTGGTATTCAAATTAAACAAGTCTTTATATAGTCTTAAGAAAGCCCCTAGAACTTGATATGATAAAATTGAGACTTATTTCTTGAAGAATGGTTTCAAACGATGTATATCTAATCCAAATATATATGTAAAACAATTTTGTGACGAATTCCTCATTGTTGTATTATATGTGGATGATCTTATCATTACTAACATCCAACTTGCATCTATATAGGACTTGAACAATAATCTTAAGAATCAATTTGAAATGATGGATTTAGGCATCTTGCACTATTTTCTGGGTCTTCATATTTGGCATATGTCCAATGGTATATTTATTTCATAGACTAAGTATGCGACACATTTACTTTCTTTGTTCCATATGAGTGATTTTAAGCTTTCACTAACTCCATTTCAGTCCGAAGTAAAATTAACTGTTGATTGTAGTACTCGTCTTGTTGATGCTACTCTTTACCGTCAGCTTGTGGGAAGTTTGATATATTTGACACACAATAGGCTTGATATTTATTTTTCTGTTAGTATGGTCTCAAGGTTTATGCACAAGCCTCATGAAATTCATTGGCATGCAACAAATAGAATTCTCAGATATTTAGAGAGGACAATGAATTATGATGTTTTCTATTTGAGCATAGCTACAATTTTTCTTCTTGGTTATACAAATTCTAATTGAGTAGGTGACAGTTCAAATAGATGGTCTACTACAGGGTACATCTTTGATCTTGGTTCAGGTCTGATTTCATGGTCCAATAAGAATTTGAGAAATCTTTCTCTTTCTTCTTGTGAATAAGAGTACATGGAAATTAAGGAAGCAACTAAAGAAGCAGTTTGGTTAGATCATGTTCTTACAGATCTTGGATTGGTTTAGAAATCAACTATAACACTAATATGTGACAATCAGAGTGTAATTAAACTTGCATATAATCTAGCGTATCACTCCAAAACCAAGCACATTGATCTTGATACTCACTACATTCAAGATCTTGTTGTAGATGGTGTTATTTATTTGGAGTATTGTCCCACAGAGCAACAAAGAAAAAATATCTTCACCAAATCCATGACAGAGGCAAATTTTGTGTAGATTCAAAAGTTATTGGGAATGCGGGAAGTTGTCATCAAGGGGGAGTGTTTATGTAATGCCATCTTCCTCCATAAGTGTTCCTTCTCCCTAGTCTTCATTAAGGGGGAGTGTTGGAATGTGTTACCTTGGAAGGTATTGTCTTGTTATTCTTGCAAGGAATGTTGGAAGGTATTGTAATGACATATTCCTCCATAAGTCTTCCTTAACCCTATTCATAATTAAGGGGGAGTGTTGGAATGCATTACTTTGGAAGGTAATAATGTCTTGAGTTATATTGGAAAAAGTTGTAATCTTATGTAAAAGAGTTATCCCATATACATCATGGAGTAAAAAACTCTTGTTATCATTTATTATATAAATAGGTGAAATTACATTTATCCCACACATATTATTGGGTTGTAATTCCTCCATATATCTTGGTATATAATAGAGGTAAGAGAGACCCACAAGATATGTTGAAAAAGTATTATCTTTGTACAAGGGTGCTCTGAAGTTTAATATCAGATATTTCTAAAGATTAAAGAAGATTAAAGAAGACAATACCTTCCTATGGATGTTTCCCCATATTGGGGTTTTACCACATATATATGGTGTACTCTTTTTCTCTTGTCTCTTTATTTTTATGATTAAATTTTGTTGTTATATGGATAGGAGGATAACATAGTAAGGTTCTTCTATTTAATATTTTTGTATGTTTATTCATATGTCTCAATATTCTAACAAAGGTTTCTTAAACCTCGGTCATCATCTTGACAATGTTCATTGATTATGGTGTCCTCACGCTATTATATCTCTTTACAAGAGGATGCATCAGAGGTCATATTATATTGTTTATTCTCTACTTGGAAAATTGATTCTTTTCTGGCTATACAATCCATTGGTGTATCATGTATATATAAATCAAGAAATTGTATAAGGTTTTCTTTCGGGTTAGAATATTTATTTTCTTTTATCTTGAGTTCTTGTACATGATTGTTTTGTAGAATAGTGCCTTCTAAACTATTAGCTTCAATGAGGGAAAACCAAATTTATTCTAGTGATTCTTCCTCCCCTAACAATAGATGTAATGGGCCTGCCTAAAAAAACAATGAGGGTAATATATTAGGTGGGAAACAATCAAGATGTTACAAATTTTTGTCATCATCTAAGGATAATTCATCTTCTTTAGGGATATAGAGAAGGTATGAAAACCATTCAAGGAATTCCTGGTAGGGAGGTCTGTTGTTTTCATGAAAATTACAATAGATTTTTCATAAACCTTTGACTAAAATCATCTATAGGTTCAATTATGTTTCTATGGATTTCTACAAGTTCATTACATATTTCTTCATAATTATTTCCTTCTCGATTACATTGTTCACTAAGGGATGATATTTTTAGTTTAATGCGTTTCGATGGATGATATTTTTGATAATTTGAATCTTTCTCACTGTTCATTAACAAATTTTCTTCTCTAGGAAGAGAAATGAGATAAGAACACTAGGTAAGGAATTATGGTATAGAGGGCTTGTCACTTTTGAAAAATTTGTCATAAATATGTGCAACCCTTAATATGAAATCATCAAGAAATCATCTTTCCTTTTCCGGCTTTTAGTCAGTTCATAATACAATTCATCACAGTTATACTTATCATGTGCAACTATGAAATATTCCATGAACTATGTATAGCTATGAATAAATATGGTTGCTAATGCCCTATACCAAGCTTGAATTCATCCTTCCAATGTGAGGGTAAACAATTCGCATACTTCATTATCTTGAAAAGCTTTAAGATTTTGACATGCAAGGTCAAATTCGTTAATATGCCTAAATGTAGAGGTCTACCCTTCACCATCAAATTTGATTTTAGATAATATATACACTTTCCTCTTTGAGATACCATACAGTGGTCTCATGATACTAAAAACATGATCACATATAGAAATATGGAGAGAATCCATGAGATTTTAATGCATTTTAGAACAATGCTCCATGTGGGTTGGATTATCATTTAACCCTCCTTCTAGCACCAATTTTGTTGAGGGGGATGGATTCTCAATTCTCAATAGTAGGGATTAAATTAAAAAAAGAGGCTCAATTAGACTCTTCCCTATTTGAGATGGAATAATCCTCTAGGTTATGGTTTGACAACCATTCAATGGGATTTATGAATTAGTTCAAAATGTATTTCCGTTCTTTTTATGTTTTTTATGATTTATATAATTAATACTAAAAATACAACTAATCTAGAGAGTTTGAAGAAGTCTATTAATAAAGGATAACCCTAAGGAACAATAAATGAAAGGGACCAACAATTAATTCTCTAAGAAATAATTCTACTGAGAAGTATTACTACAAGATAACCTTTATGAAGCATAAGCTATTCTGAGTAGAAAGAGGAAACACCTTATCCCAAAATATAACCCTTGGAAACAATGAATGGAAATAACTTCGTAACTTTGTATTTCTATGAAATAATTCTATAGAAAGATACCGCTCAAGGAATACTCCCAGGAATTATAGTTTTCCATTTGATCCATTATTAATTACATAAGTAATTCTACAATAATTGATGTATTAAATGAAAAAACATATATGATGAAAAAGTAATAAAATTTTCAAAACACATCTAAGTTATTTACTGAAAATAATGAAGCAAGTATTCAGTTAATCACACAAGATAACTCAATAGACTAGAAACCCTTACTAAATATGTAATACATCAAACCAATGGTAGAATAATCCACATGCGAGTATCAATCCATACAAAAATATTCCACCAAATTGTCCCATGAATCCAAAAAGAGAGTTTCTGAATTAAGCTTAAAATAATTTTGAGCTACAATCTTTCTTCCATCACCTCCGACCTTTTATTAGAGGTCAAATTACAAATTTATATGCAATAATTACGTGTAAAAATAGAATAAAGAATAAAATAGAAAAATGTTCACAAAAGCCTTGCAAGCCTCTACATCTCTGGCAAACCAGGCGTTTCAATTTGTGCATGCTTAACATCCTACTTTTACCACAGTTCGAAAAACTCATTCCATATATTTATATGGGGAAACACATGTTTTTCCCTAGGAAAACTCAAAGTGGCATTTTCTTGTATGATCCTTTTGATATAAATTTCTAATTTGAGCACAATAGACTCGAGTTGAGTTGTTGTTCCGACTTCTATTATTAGAAATTGTTGAAGATACCATGCTTTAATGCATGCCATCCACTTGTCTCAAATTTTAATTTTACATCCTTCTTCTTGAATTTATCCTCAACGACATTTTTCTTGAATGAAAGAAACACAGGAACATAGTAAATAAGAAAATTATGTCAAATATGCATAGTGATAATCCTTATTCGAATACTGTTTTGAACTTCATTAGACCAAAAATTTTCCATGAATAATATCTGAAGTAGATGAAAATACCAATTTAAAATATGTTTGAGAAATATTAAGCACCAAGGATTTATACTACTAGAATAACATATCAAACCTCTTTCTTAGTCCAGACTCGCTATATAGAAGTGCACATATTTGGATTGATAACATACAAATTGTATAAATATACATGCGTTAATGAACCAAGAAATATATGCAATTGATCTGCACATGTTGGCACACACAATCAGATTTGATGACTTTTAGCGATTGCTCTGATCCAGGTGGATATTGGTGGCCACCCACCTATTCCAACTGGCTCCTCTTGACAATTTGTAGTTCAACACGTTCTTCTGTAATTCTTTGTAATTGTGGGTTCTACACTTCTGGGGCTATTTGAATCCCTACACAACTTCTAGGTGGAGATTGGTGGCCGCACACCTAATCCAACTGGATTACTTTGGAAGTTTTCATGTCATTACATCTTTCTGTACTTCCAGGGCTGTTTTGGGGCCCTAAACAATGTTTTTTTGGCTTGCCACAATCAAAATGTAGATGGAGTCAAAGTTTGATGGCGTAATGTATATTTCTCAAAAATACCTTTTCGATGGGCTATTACGCGCCTAAAACGAAGGTCATATGAAAAAGTTACGACTCTGGGAAGTTGAGGTACCAACTTACCCATCAGAGCCCACATAACTTTTGGCGTTTCATCTCCTAGGTTTAGGTTTTTGGATGTCTAGGGTTTTGGCATTCACGAGTAATGTTAAAAAGGCCTCTGGAGCCTCATTCTAATCATTCTGATCAGACAGATGCACACATCATCCACATCTCTGTCAATGTTTCATCGAAAAATTCATATGAGATCTAGTTAAAGCAAGTACAACAAATCTTATCAAGAAAGGAAGAGAGATTCAATATGGAAGAAAGAGAAAATATATTCACACTACTCCAATGAGATGATGATTGGTACGTAAATGATGATCAATATAATACAATGAATGAGTGGAATACACTCATATAGAGGACATAACATTCCATAATATAAGAATGCATGCATTCATATTAACAAAATAATGATGATCTAAAATAGAAATTCTAAAACAAAACTGGTCAGTTAATTCCCATTGAACTAGTGTGTCGAACATATAAATTTCTCCAACACCCCCTTGAACATCACCATGGAGTAAAAAATGAGTCCTGACTACTAGGCCATATTAGGTACTCATGTACAATGCAACTAATGAACATTGAATAAAAATGAGGAAAGAGGGAAAACCATGTGGTAACAACCCTCCCCCGCCCCCTCAAAAGACAATGAATCAAAATAAGAAAATGGCAGATGCTACACAACTGTGTTCTTTATTGCAAGATGATCCCACAAAGTTTGAAACTTTTTCTCACTGAAATTCATCATGAATATGTAGAAATATTTATGGATTTGATGAAGTCCTGTAGAAACCTGTCTATCCTTATACCTCTTGATCCCGTGGACCCATCTGCAGTTGAAAATATTCCTTTCTGGTGGAAGTGGAACCATATGTCAAGTATGATTCTTTAGGAGTGAGTCATACTCCTTCTGCATGGATTATTTCCATAATGGATTTCCCACAACCTCACTGTAGAGTTGCAGATCATAATATTGAACCATATAGCAATGCATGGGCATCACATGTTCTGAAGATGAAAGTACATGAGAAGGATCCTCATGCAGAGATCGAGTCCTCCTCGAATCCAATGGACTCCTTGCAAGGGTACCTATTTTCTGAAGTGTGAACTGTGCCTTGTTGGGAATATGTTGAAGCTTCAACGTTGGCTTCTTATCAAGCTGTACTACCTACTTATTTCCATGTACAAAATATTAGTGTATGGAATCATATTTGATGTCTGAAATCGATGGAAGAACATGATTATATGCATGTTGCACCGGAGGTTCATGCAAAGTACTCTCCTTATGTGTAAGTAGAAAAGAGGAGTCATCATAAAAAACCTTAGTGAATTTATACAACCCTCACTTGTGATCCACCTCACCAATTGCAATGATGGAATTGTCATGCATGTGAATTACTGAAACTAAATTTGATGTAAATTCAACCTTTTAACCTTTCTGAGTGATCTGATAAACTGAGAGTAGATTCATAGAAAGCTTTGGAACATGTAAAAACTTATCAAAACTTCCATTATGGAGTTCCACTCTCCCCTCTCCTGCTACCGCTATTGGACTATCATTTCCCATGAGAATAGGGGGTCTTGAGCATGGACTCGAAGAAGAGAAAACTTCCTCTTTCACTACCATATGATGGGATGCCCTAGAATCTATAATCCATGAATTATATGAGGAATTAATTGCAACAAGAGCATTATGATTAACTTTCTTAGATGCAATATCTTCTCCCTTCTTCTTCTTGGCTCCTTCTGGAATGAAGTTTCCAAGGTTGTTCTACTAAAGTACTTGATCCATAAGATTGATCTGTTTCTTCATGCATGTGGATTCATATTGATTCAGTTTATTGCAGTAAGTGCACTGCTTTACCTTCTTCTTCCTCTTCTCTTTGGAACCTGGACCTGAAGAGTCTTTGGAACCTAAACCTAAAGAATCCTTGAAGGGTTTGGATATCCCTCCTTCTTTGTCTCTAGATGTTGTGATTTCCCCTTTCCTTTCTATTTGGATGATCCTTTTCCATCATGCATGGTGAGTGCATGTGCTTTACGATCCTTGATTAGGCCCATTAGAATGATTTTTTCCTCCTCATGTGTGATAGAATCAATGAATTGATCCATGGTAGGCATCTTCCAATTTGTTCCCATGAGATACCTTCCTGAATGAAAAGTGGAAACATAAAAAGATATTCTGGTCTTAGCTTGACCAAGATTGTTAGTATAAGTTGGTCCACTTGTTTAGACTTATCAATACTACAAGTTGCTAAGCTCAATATCAAATATTTAAACTTAGTAAATAAATCATGTATATTATCAAAACTTTTAGGATCTAAAGTATTCTACTCTACTTCAAGCATATGACCTCTCATCTCATCCTTCTTTCTAAACAAACTTTCCAAGGTGGTCCAGATCTCGTTTGGAGTCTTTCATGTGGAAACATGAAACTATAGATCAGTTGAAATCAATTCAAGAAGAAGTCTTGTGGCTTCATCCTTTTGGTTCTCCGATCTCATCTTCTCAATTGTTGATGTAGGTTCTGTTTTTGTCCCCATCATCAAGTTGTACAATCCTTTCCTTCTAAGTCAGAATTCTGCCTTGGGATTCCAATCAAAATGATTGTATGGTATGAGGATTACCACCAAGTTTGAATTTATAATAGGTGTCCTATTCATCTCTCCCACTATTTTTGAGAACCCCTAAAAATTTACTCTCAATCTGCAAGTGAAAAACTAAGAAATCACTGTAGAAATGACACTTTAAGTGAAAATTCGTATCAGTTTCAGGAGACGATCTTCCAACTTACTTTCTAAGCAAAAGGTGAGGCATCTCAACAAACAGTTGAAAACCCACTTGCACAACGGGTCGATTTACTCGTGTCTCGAGCCGTTTTTTCAAAAAATTAATATTTTGGGAGAAATCACTACAAAAGGGTACGACCATCGATTCGTATCAATTTCAGAAGGCGATATTTCGACTTACTTTCTGAGTAAATGGTGAAGAATTTCTCTAAATGGTTGAAAAGCCACTTGTAGAATGGGTCAATTTACTTCTCACATGAGCTCTTTCGTCATTTTTTTTTCGGAGAAATCACTGCCAAAAGATACGACCACATATTTTTCTCCCCTAAACTCTGATTTTCCTTATTCTCTGGTTTGTTTGGCTTTCTCCAAGAAACGTAGATCTAATTCCATGTAAATGTTTCATTGAAACATACACAGGAGATATAGCTAAAGAAGTACAAACAAATCTTATGAAGAAAGGATGAGAGATTCAATATGGAAGAATGAGAAAATATATTCACACTACTCCAATGAGTTGATGATTGATACATAGATGATGATCGATATAATACAATGAATGAGTGGAATAGACTCATATATAGGACATAACATTCCATAATAGTATAATGCATGCATGTATAATAGCACAATATTGAAGATCTAAAATAGAAAGTCTAAAATAGAACTAGTCAGTTAACTCCCATTGAACTAGTGTGTCGAAAATATAAATTTCTCCAACAATCTCTTCTCAGAGATAACTACCACCATTCGAAAAAGTTGTTTTTAGTTCTGCAGTTTAAACCTATTTTATTTATTCAATAGAATTTATTGTTTATTAGATATCTACTGTTGTTCTCGGTATCTCTATGTTATTGTATTCATTCTGTTATTCATTTTGTTTCACTAAGAAATACAGATCGGTGGTATCAAAGCGGTTTTCTCTTCATGCATGTCCCCAAGATCTGGGTACAAGAAGTTGGGACTCGAACCTGTCGAGCCTTTTCCAGATTAACTGTGTCAAGATCGACAACAACCCATGGGGGACAAAAATAAATATGATGAAGTAGGAGATCCTTTTAAGATGTTTCTCAAGGAAGCCATTGCATGACAAAGGAACAAAATGATGGACAAATTTGCATAGATCCTTTGGTGGCTGCCCACAAGAGACACATCTTCATCAAGCGACCATGCAACCCCCTTCGAGGTACATGTAAATTTTGATATTCCATTATATGAAGCAATGATAGATGTGGATGCTATAGATAAATGGTTGAATATGCTCGAAGGGTATTTTTCGGTCCACAAATTTTCTGATAGGGAAAATATTAATTTTTCACTCCTCAAGGCCGTCCCCCATGTTAAGGATTGGTGGGATACTTACTCTAAGCAAAGGGCCATAAAGGAATCTGCAATATTTGCGGTCTCCCCCATGTGGGATTACTTTAGGGATTCCATTAAAGAACAATACTATCCTGTTGGAAGCTACAAGGACCAGTACACAAGATGGACCACCCTGCGTCAGGAAAGGGACCAGACAATACCATATTTCACCAATATTTTTCATACCCTGCGCACCAAATTGGGTATCAAAGACTCTAAATGACATCTGGTTCTCAAATACTGCGGTTGTCTGCATAGATACAATCAAACATAAATGGAGTTTCTGGACATCACATCATTGGGTACAACTTATAGATATGTTGCCAAGATCGAACCAAAATTTAAGCACAAGAGGTGAGAGTTTGGATCTGCAAACTCCTCACAGTCGAAGCAGGGCAAAGGCGACCCCAACCCACAAAACAAGGGACAGAGAAAAGATGGCCACTCTTCGGACAACCATTCCAAGATGTAACAAAAGAAGGGTATTGAGAAGTCGAAGAAGGACACGAGAAAATGGTGTGAATACCATAAAATCCCTTGGCACAACACCGAAGAATGTCGCTCCAAGCAGTCACTGGTGGCCGAGCTGAAATATTTTGAGTTAGAGGTATATTATGAATCTGAATCAAATCCATAAGAAGGGAAGTGGACTATCTATGTTGAACCCAGTGGCACGGGCACTAACACCAACTTCCAGCCAAGCGAACCAGAAGAACCAGAGGAAGGGGAATGCCTCTTTCACTCACAGATGTGGGTAAACTGGGCTCCGCTTCATTTCATTGTCGATAGAGGCAGTCAGAATAACTTAATCTCAGTAGAGGTCGTCAAGTGGCTAGACCTTTCGACGACACTACACTCGCAACCCTACACCATCAGCTCGCTTCACCAAGGAAGAGATCTCCTCGTCAGCCAACATTGTCGTCTTCCCTACGACATCAAGCCATTCAAAGACAAGGTATATGATATTTCTCCCCTTGAAGTTTGTGATGTTCTTTTTGGACAACCATATTTGTGGAAGCGACATGCTGTGTATGAGTCTAGACCCTGAAATGTTATTATTACTTTGGGTAGACAATTGTACAAGATACCAGAGGTAGCGCCAGCTACCTTTGTTTCTCTAATCTCTACTAAGAAATGTAGTAAGGCCATTTCACAAACCGGGAAGTTCATCTTCTTTGTGATCCGTTCTCACAATAAGAAGAATGTCTTTGCCACATTCATGGCCTCTACATAGAGCCTCTCTTTCTAGCATAAGCAAGTCGACAAGATTGTGGAAGCGTACAGAGACAACTTCTCCTCACTCATCGGGGTACCAACACACTGCCAAGTCAAGCATCCAATTGATCTAACCCCCGGTGCACCTATGCCTAATGCAACAGTCTATCATCGCTTGCTAATGGAAAACGAAGAAATCAAGTGTTATATCCAAGAGCTTCTTCAAAAGGGGCACATCAGACCCAACTCCTTCCATTGCAAAAGCCCGATTGTACTAGTGCAGAAGAAAGACGAGACCTTGCGAATATGCATTGATTACATAGCATTAGTAGTGAGTCCCATTGATGATTTTAGGGGCTAAATTTCGCTCATGGGCTAATTTTCCATGGTTTTTCGAAAAATGAGATTCGCTATTTTAAAAAAGATTCGCCCAAATTCTATAGGACAAATTTATTTTACCTTAAAAATCGCCAAAATTTTATAAAAACTATATAAAATCCTTAGAAATTTGAATATTTTTACAAAAATATCGCCAAACATTTATACTTGGCATATGAAGGCTTAGTAATATTCGCCAAGGTTTCTACATTTTAAAATAATTTTTCATCCTTAAAATCATCCCTAAGCATTACACAAAATCACAGTCAAGAACTAGTACCCAATTCCCTAAATTGATTACCTTCTTGACCAACTCAAGGGGGAAAAGTTCTTCAACAAGATTGACCTAAATTCTGGCTACCACCAATTTCCCATCGAACCAAATGATGTATGAAAGACAAATTTCAAATCTAAAGAATGTCTATTCGAATGGTTGGTCATGCCCTTTGGCTTAACAAATGCACCAACCACTTTCACGAGGTTGATGGATGATGTATTAAGACCCTTCACTAAATATTTTGTGGTGGTATATTTGGATGCCATCCTCATCTTCAACAGAACTTGGAAGGAGCACATGCATGATATTCAATAGGTTTTGAGCACTCTACGACAACACAAGCTATATGTCAACTTGGAAAAATGCTTCTTTGGCATGAACATGGTCCAATACTTGGGATACATTGTTGATGAGCATGGGGTACATATGGATCTAGCTAAGATCCAATTCATCCGTGACTGGCCAACCCCAACCACACTAACCGAGCTTCAAATCTTCTTGGGAATTGTCAAATTCTACCGATGGTTCATGTTGGGATTCTCCCATATTGCATGGGCCCTCATCCAAGTGACCAAGGGAAGTGGTAGGGAAAAGTTCACGTGGGGAAAGGTACAAAAATGAGCATTTGATGATATGAAGCATCGCTTTTTCTCAACTCCAGTACTCTCCTTTCCTGATCTGCAACAATCGTTCGAGATTGAGACTGATGCATCTGACTATGTTGTAGGCGTAGTTCTCACTCAACAAGGTCATACAGTAGCATACCATAGTGAGACACTCTCAGATACTATTCGAAAATACCCCACCTTTGAAAAGGAAATGTATTCCATTGTACAAGCCTATCATCAATGGAAGCATTACATTCTAGGAAGGAGACAATCATCCACACTGATCACAAGCCTCTGCAGTTCATACAGACACTAGGGAAGTTGCAAAATGACCACCATCAGAAGTGGTCCACCTAACTGCAACAATTCCATATCAACATCAAGTATGATACATGGAGCACAAATCATGTCACTGACTACCTCATTTGACCTCCCGTGGCTGCACTCATCACCGTGCTCCATTCCTATGGGCATGAGGCATTTGAGTGGCCCCAACTTTATCAACAAGATTCAGACTTCGCCACCACCTATAAGCTTCTGGGTACATGTGTGAATGTCACCAATTTTCACATTCAAGACAAAATGTTATGCCATCTAGGCCATCTCTATGTTCCTGCAAGCGAGCATGCAAAGATGATTTGGGAGGCTCACTACAGTCAGATGGCAGGACATTTTTGTGTGGAGAAAACTGTGGCTGTTATACATAAAAAAATTTAATGGTGAAATCTTTGATAGGACGCCAACAAGTATATCAGATATTGCATTTCATGTTCCATTTCCAAGACATCCCTCAAGAATCAAGGCTTATACACCCCTCCAATCTCGATGGATTACAAGCCTGGCTTTCCATCCACCAAGCAAGGAAATGATTGCATATTTTTGGTGGTTGATCATTTTTCTAAGATGGCCATTCTCGTAGCCTGCAAGAAGAGCATCACACTGACAGATACTGCCAATCTCTTCTTCAAATGAGTGTGGGTCCATTTTGGGATACCACAGACCATCATCTTCGATCGGGACAATAGGTTCCTCAACACATTTTGGTCAAGTATCTGGTCACTGTTGGACACCAATCTCACTAAATCCACTTCCTTCTACCCTCAAACCAATGTCCAAACATAGGTCTTCAATAAAATGATTGTGCACATCCTGCACATGTATAACTCTAAGCATTCACGTACATGGGATAAGAGTCTTCCCTATTTTCAACACAACTACAACTGGGCTCTCCATAGCTCTACTGGCCATAGCCCCTTTCAGGCGGGGCTGGGATTCCAACACTTGGGTCCCATTGATGTTTCTCTACCTCTTGCAACAACATACAAATTCTTCCCATGTTTAGTGTGAGGCCGAAAAATCCACCAGATTCATTGATTGGATTCAACACATCTTCCAACAAGTCCATTAGATTTTGCAAAAATCCAATGCTAAGTACAAGTAGCGCCATGATCAACACCGGGTACCACACAATTTCCAGGTGGGAGACAAGGTTACATTTGTAGAAAGAATGCTTTACAGGGCCCCATTGAAAGCTCTGTCCACTTCTCTATGGGCCTTACACTATCACCAAGGCTGTGGGTGACAATGCTTTTGATCTCAACACTCCCACCTTCCTTGGCTTGCACCTAATGATGTTCAATGTGGACCTCCTCCGACCATATTTTCCACCATTATTGGACACCTCGAAGATTGCAGAACAATTGACACAAACAGAGCTCAACCCTAACCACATGGAATAGGAATCCACTAATTAGATAGTGGACACACAGGTCAAGGGAACTCGTCAACAAAGGATTCAATTTTATCAGGTTGTCAAGGCAGGGTAGCTCCTACACCAAGGAAAGTGGCTCACCTAGAGCCAAATTCAGCAGGAATTTCCTCACCTGATGGGGGAACTCAACACAATGGAGACCATTGCTTCCTAAGGGGGGAGGACTGATCTAGGTGGACATTGGTGGCCACCCACCTATTCCAATTGGCTCCTCTTGATAGTTTTTAGTTCAACACGTTCTTCTGTAATTCTTTGTGATTGTGGGTTCTACACTTGCGGGCCTATCTGAATCCCTACACAGCTTCCAGGTGGAGATTGGTGGCCTCCCACCTAATCCAACTGGATTATTTTAAAAATTTTCATGTCAATACATATTTCTATACTTCCAAGGCCATTTTGGGGCCCTAAACAATGTTTTTTAGGCTTGCCACAATCAAAATATAGACATGGTTAGAGATTGATGGTGTAATGTTTTGTTCTCGAAAAGACCTTTCGAATGGGCTATCACACGCCTAATACAAAGTTCGTATGCAAAATTTACGACCCCGGGAAGTTGAGGTACCAACTTGCCCATCGGGGCCCACCTAACGTTTGGCGTTTCATCTCCTAGGGTTATGTTTTTGGATGTATAGGGGTTTTGCATTCATGTGTAATGCTAAAAATACCTCTGGAGCCTCATTGTAATCATTCTGCTAAGACATATGCATGTAACAACCACATCTCTTCTCAGAGATAGCTACCACCATTCGAGCAAGTTGTTTTCAGTTCTGCAGTTTTACAGTTTCAACCTATTTTATTTATTCAATAGAAGTTATTGTTCACTAGATATTTGTTGTTGTTCTCCGTATCTCTGTGTTATTGTATTCAGTCTGTTATTCATTTCATTCCTCTCATAAATCCGTATTATACTCACTACTTCCATGTTTCAATAGTTTTGAATTGCAACAATTGTAAAGTGAGCTTGGGTGACTGATAGTACATGCCCTTGGGAATCGTGCAAGACACGGTCACTGATTGGGGTTTTAAATGGTAGGAAAATGCAAGTAAACATAGAAAACAACAAGCCTTATTGAAATTCAAGTTTCAGTAAATGAACTTAACTCATCGAAATAAATCAATTTATCTTAGAGCAAGGCCAAAGGACTTAGAAAACAAATGTTTTCCGAAAGGATAGAAAATGATTTTGAACTAGATGATATGCAAGAAACCATTAAAACTAAGATGCAAAAAATTACTTGAAAAATAAAAGAACTTAAATAAAAGTGGTACCCAAAAATTTCAGAATTTTAGGGTGTGTTGAGGCCTCAACATATCAATGACATGCATATTATAGAAACACAATATGTGGAACTTATGTATTTCATTCAGTTCGAAGCTCAGCCAACTCTGTATTCAAAATATAGACACAAAAACTAGCGTGATTTTGTGGAACATGTAGAAGTGGTGAATGAGATGATTGTGAATCTGACGCAGTCACGCTCCTCAGTGCATGCCCACTCACAGGATCTTCTTCTGTACTCGGCCCGAAGAACTGAAATCTCTTCTAATTCCCTATCGGGAATTTTCCACACCCACAACAGTTCTCCAATAGATCTCCCTTGACGATCGAGAAATCGGACTTCGCGATTTCGTGAGTCCCATGGTCGCGTGATTTTGGATTCTCAAAACCCCGAACCCCGATGCAAGTCAACGCTGACCTGTTGCGTCCCTATCGGAGTTTCTCCTGTCGGGATTTTGACATTTGTGATGTCCAAAAAAACTCACCTCACAAATCCCCGATCCCTGATACGCTCCCTTGTTGCCTTAGCCCTCTCAGGCTAAGCCTTTAGTCCACGCGATCGCTCCTTATATGACTGCAGTCATATTCCCATCGGGATTTCGCGGTTCGCGATTCCAAAATGCACAAACAACTTGTCACCAGGATCCTCGATATCCTGATGACTCAAGCACTGATAGATGACTTCCTTGTCAGGACTTCGGACTTCGCGGGATCACGAATCCTAATGCCAAAGTTTCCGGGACTTACCTTTTCCCAAAACACGATACGGTGCGCCACCTCTCCTCCACTAACTCCACTGTGGCCCCACATTGTTAACCTGTCGGGAAAATCGCGTTTCGGAGTTTCACGATTTTTGATGCAATGTTTTCCTCGTACTCAGGATCCCCGATACGCCGAACCCCGACTCCTCTCAGATCTTCTGATGTGTGTCCGCCCTGAGATCCAAGGCTAGGACTTCATCGGTGTTTCGAGACTTGAAAGGTCTCAGGTCTCTTGAGTTCAGAATTTCTGAAGTGCCAATGGACTTGCGATCCTTGCCACCTGTCCCAACAGATGGACGGCTCTGCGCTCGTCAGGATTTCGATACTTTTGATGTCCCGACTCTCACGACTTCAGGAACTCCGATTTCCCGACTCCCGACGCCTTGATGTCCGCCACGCGTCTCCACAAATGGACGATCCCGATCTCTCCGGGATTTTTCCTATGGAAATTCCTGATCTTCTGCTCTTGTGAATCCCGATTTCTCGAACCCCGATGACTCGATATCCGGACGCCTCTTGGGGTTCTTACTCTGCTCACAAGGGTTAAACCCTGTGCAACTTCGGTCAGATCAAACGACTGACGGGTAGCTGATCCACGATCCAACAGCTCACGACTCCTGGAGCTTGAACTCCGAACCCGGCCGTAACCTCCTTGCTCCTTTGATCGATCCAACGGCTAACGGGGTTTTGCAAATCTTCTCCACGAGATCCTAACCGTTTATCTTCCTCTTGGGTGTCTTCTACGGGTGAACCCAGTATTCCTCTATGACAACTGGTCCTCCTGCACGTAACTTTGCAACGCTTGTTCAAACACTCCACGGTACAGACTCTCTGTGCTTCTTCTCGACAGAATTGAAAGCCTTATCCCTCCTGAGCTTTCTCACACCCTCAACCTCTAAGAGGGTCCTTGCACGCACTCCTTGCGGCAGTTCTCAAACACCTCTAAGTGTTGAGTTCTTTCGACTCTGCGCACGCCTGTAGCAGCAGTCCTTCAATACTTCGCTCAGTTTCACGACTGAGACTCTCCCTTAGCCTGCGCACCCCTGGCATGACTCTATTAACCCAATTTCACTTCTGGGTGAACGAGAACAAGAGTTTAAACTACCTGAGCCTCCGTCAACGCACTCCTTGTGGACGTTTTTGACTGCACTCCTTGCAGGAATCCTCACTCAGATAGAGAAACAATTGAAACTCATTTGTTATTCCCCTCAGATTTCAAACTCAAACATGAAATCACATACACAACAATGGAGCAAATGCATAACAGGAAAACAAAGACTCATGAGCACATCATTTAACATCAACACACAGAGAACAGACACAAAACCATGGATTTGAATCAACTCCTTCTATTAATTCAATATCTATACATGGATGTCCTTCTACAACTCTCTGCTATTTTCTTGTGCTCTTCCTGCTTCAACTATTCCTGAATAATGTTACAATGCACAATGAGGGTGTCTATATCCATTTCCCCTCCTTTCTAAAACTGTCTAGTCTAGGAATTCAAGTCTACCTACCTACATTAACTAGATTAAATTCCTCCTATCTACTAAGGACGAGAGTGAATCGCTCAAGGTCCCATATAATATACAAAGGCACTCCTTCATAAATGGCTTCATTAAAGATTTGGCACATCAACTTCAAAAAGTTTTTCAAGCAATTTATCATGTGCTCAAAAATACATTGCGCTTGCTCCACACTCGCTTGATATTTGCGATGCTCCTGCATCAGAATCAAAATACTGGGCTGATGCATGGGATCACACATCACCTGCAATATAATTGCATGTAATTATTGAAATAACCCAGTTAGAGGAGGGCTAATAATTTATTTCACTAGATTATAATCATATCTTCGATCTTGTACAACCATGTATATTATAGTTGGAAATAATTCAAAATATTATGATAACAATCTGTGATTGTTTCTGATTTATCTATCTTATCAAACTCCTATACACTTGTATTTGAGCTTACATTGAATTTTTACATGACACATATATGTAGTGGTTTCCTTGAAAGACAATGAATGGGGCATTGATGATTGGTTGGTACGATGCATCACAGGGAAGAAAACCCTCAATACATAAGTGAATGATGTTGAATGCATTGAATATATGATTGATTCGGTGGTTGTTAAGGGTGAGTACCTTACACTTGATTAAAACTCAAGAAAGATCAAGACTTATGTATTCATGGATTACAAATTAGGTGCATTGGTATATCACTTTACAATATTAGTCATTGGTACAAACATCCAAATACAAACAGTGACTAGAAATGGCTCGTCAAAGGTATAATACTTACTACCTCCTTTAGAGCATGAGAAATTGATGGAGAACATTAGTAACAAAGAGGATCTATATGGTCTACAAAATCTTTTAGTTTCCCTCTCAGGTCTTACACCATTTTGGTAGGTATAAAATATACACAATAATGAGGGCTTGGTCTACAAAGTTTAACAAGAGTGCATTAGTAATCGACACAATCAAAATCGTCCCGCTACTCAATATCAAGCGACTTACTCACATGACTCATGTTAAATATCCCCAACAATGATGAAATTTGAAGGGATACTTTTAATTTGAAGTTGAAGGGTATATATTCATTTAACCCTTCCATGATGAAAAGTTGAAAAAATAGCCGTACTTCAATTAATAAGAGTAAGCTAGGTACACACTACAAAAAAAATATTTTAAATAAAATGTTTCCCTTTTAATTACTTAAAATGTTAAAATTTAACCAACAACCAAAAGATAAGTTGAAATTTCAATAGAAAGTAATAATAAACATACTTTCCAATTTCTAATATAACCTTTTGATGAATTATATATACATTAATAATACTAATTTATAACCATTGAGGTATGTTTTCTTTGGAGGAATTTCAAAGTGTTAAAAATGACAATATAAAACTTTTGACACAACAACAAAATCAAAGATTTTCGTGAACACCAATATAAAAGAGGGTGTAATCTTTCTATCCATATGATGCATGAGCACCACATTTGATATCCATATTTTAAACATACACCAATCCCACTTAAACATGAGAGTCATGTTCATTCTAGAGCATGGGAGTCACGTTCATTCTAGATCTTGTTAGAAAAGAAGAAATTGTATTAGATCTTGAGGCCTTTGTTTAAGGGTGATAATTATATCAAAATACTATAAAAACAATGAAGAGACCCTATTTGCATTATAGGCCTCTAGGAACATGAAAATCTAGCATGACAACATCAATTGATTGTTATTTAATTTAAGATATTTATGATTTGGAGCTTCCCACAATCCATAGAAACACAAAACTAAATGAAATTACTCATCAAGACCAACAAGTATGTTATTTTAATTGAGGATATTAATTATTCTCTTTATCTCTCAAACCATGCAAAAATTCATGAAAGAGTGGGATGTTAGAGCCTAATCCCTAATGCACAAGTTTGGTGATAATAAAATTATGTTACCTTCTCCCTAGTTTTCTTAAGAATCCCACCCATCTTCAAAAATGTTGTTCCAAACATTAATGCTACAAAGGATACGCCTCTAGATCTTGAGCTTGAGATGATGAAATAAAAAAGAGAGCTATGGGGCATTCTTAAAATATTTACAAAGTATAGTCACACCAATGCCAGCGTTGTTAGAAACAAGAAGAAGAAAGTGAAAAAGTCCGATAGATAAATATGTATGGAATCAAGAAAATGGGAATGATCTTTTTGGGGAAAAAATGAATGAGAATTTGATAATGCTATAAATTGAATGAACGAAATCACAATTTTCATTATTATAATCTCAATTTTAGGTTTTGTGATGTTGATAAGGTTCATGTTGTGCAAGTTCAACATACAAGTTAGAAAATTTCACAAGGCTTAATAGAGTTTGTAATCCCACACACAATAATTAAATAGTTTTATGTGAAACAAAGAAAAACTATGCATTATCTTTATGATGAGCTTGACCAAACTTGTACAAGATTGTTGCGTTGTCGAGATATTTACATCAATTCTTAGTTATGTGTTTTGTTCCCATTATATATTGTATTAGAAGGGGTGCAATGAATTACATACTAAGTGGTTGAGAGGCCTGCCAATGTGCTGAAATAATAATCATATTAGATACCAAAGCTATTATAACCTTGTCATGAATTTTAACGGGAAAACACATAGCATAATTATGAAAGAAAAAAATAACTATGAATCAACATGTTTGATACTATTAGTGAGATAAAATATGTGAACATGAACACAAAGAGATGACTTGATTTCCATGGGTTTTCTCAATGTCTATATTGTTTACTCTTCAAAATTGACATCCAACAACCCATTTGTAATTAATTTTACTAATAAGCTCCCTATGTCACTATATTTACATCCATAACCTATGACTAAATGTTTTGATTTTTTACAAGGCCAGGAGTAGAGCCAAATATAACAAAGGAAATGACATTATGGCAAGTGTAAGAAAATATAACAAAGCAAATGGAATTATGGTGAGAGTGGGATTCAAAAACATGAAGTACGTAAACTAATATGATGTCAATTCCCATATTGATGAGTCTAATAGATAATGCTCATAACACATGATTTCAAGTGGGGACTCATAAAGACAAGGTGTCTAATCTTATTTGGGAAGCTTTCATTAAGTGACACATAAATAATGCATACACCAATATGGTGGTAGTATATTTATCTAGGTGTGAAATATGTGATGTATTTAATTCTTTGTATGGGTATGCCATGGAAGGGTATACCATATTAGAGAATATATAAGAACCAACTAGAATATAGATGATTTTGGTTTTTAGATTCCAGATGCAAGTATCGTGTGATGAATCAATGCTCATTGACCAACCAAGAATTGGAAGTGCGGACATTGATGGGTTATTGAAAATTTGATCATTCTTTTGACATTTTATGATATTTGTTGTCCTTCAACAATGACAAGTGATTTCCAAAATTTACATTTTTTTGAAGGGTGTTTTTGGAACCACCCTTCTAGTACAAGTTTGAACCCATTGGAAGGGATAAGGGATATGAGGGGTTCAATTTTGATCACTGATCCCTGTATTGATGTGGTCGCATTGGATTACATCTTTAACATTCGTGGCCTTGACTTGAACAACAATAGTTATGCGCCCAATAGACTATAGCCTGTCCGATGGATAAGGTTCTTTAACTTGAAAAATATTGAAACTAAAGTGCACATAGCCCAAGTCCATAGAAATTACAATTTCTATGCCCAACATAATGATGATGATCATGAATCTAGTAATTCTTATGCCAGCCTTGTTTCCGATGGAACAACAACTCTTCGCAAGATCTATAGCTGTCGGGGAAAACTATTGATGAAACATTGGGATAGTAAACCACACATTTTTCCATGACAACAGAAGGAGGGGTTTGCATAATAGCTTGCATGGCCTATCACTTTTTTCACTTTGACTAAACCATCACACTGGATGTTGCAAAATCCTTTTCCCCTATGCCTCAAAGGTGGCACAAGATTTTTTCCTATGCCACAATATATACAAATTCGACTTTTAGAATGTTTTGTAAATGTGTTGAACCTGCACATAATAGATCTAGCTAAACAATGATACACACATTTGCAGAGAGAAAAGGAGAAAGAAGAAGAATGAGAGAAAGAATGAAAGAATTCTCATTAACCGTTGTGAAAAAATGAATAATTTACACATGTTATACTCTGTATAACTCAATGAGTGCGCACTGGAGGAGAACCAATGTGCCATAGTGGTGGTCTAGAGTGATCTGGAAACACACGAGTAGTTACGAGAGTGAACTACCACCTAGTCTAGTCTCTCAGGCAGTTACGGGAGTGAACTGCCACCTAGTTGAGTTAACTAGTCAACTAGTCTCCAGTTAACTGACTAAACACAGAGTAGTGAAGATTTAACTCAGGAAATCAAGGGTAATGCGCCAGTCTGGTGATGATCCCAAGGCAAGTGTGCATTAGCTGGTGATAATCCCAATGTTGCATGGTGAAAAAACCAATGCAACATCTAAACTCAACTCAACAAGTCAAACTGAAGTGTCAACTGAAAGAGAATATTCTACAGGTGGAATATTCTCCCCTAAAATATAGGAGACTAGATAATGACTAATTATGACTAATAAACAAGGAAAAACCTTAAGAAAAAGAAATCCTAGGTGTGTGTGAAGTAACTCCAACACGTTCCAACCATTGCAATGTTCAACTTATTTTTCTCCACATGTGCAACAATCCTACAATGTAGCAATTAGACAGAATATACATATTAGACTTTTTGAACCTTTTCCGACTTTATTTTCTGATCACTTTTGTCCATAAACTAGCTAGAAATTTAAAAGAATGGATAGAATTACAAATTTCAGTTGTAGTTGTTGATATTGCACAATCCAAATGAATTAGAGGTTTTTCAAGGCGATGAATCCATCTATACATTCATAAATGCAATTCAAACAATGAAAAATTGCATTTCACCAACAATTAAATCATTAAAATCAATAACAATTACCAAAAAAAATAAAAAAATCTAATAAATAAACTATCCAACAATTATGATGGACCAACAAGCTTGTTTGTCCAAGCTTATACCTAGAGATTTATGTCATCGTTATTTGTTATTTTATCAATCACTATCCATCCTAAACAAAAAGGAATGAGGGGATGCGAAAAATGATACGATACATGGATGCTTTCTTCTTCTTCCCTTTATAAATTAGGACAAAAGAAGGGATGTAAAAAACAATATGATACACGTATGCCCTCTCTTTAGGAATGTCTCTCCATGAAGGTACATTTTTCATGGAAGTACATTTCTCAAGTAATTAAGTAAAGTTTTTTAGTTAGTTGTATTTTTTTAAGCTGAGTACATATATATTTTTTATTATTTTATTCAACGTACTCATATATATTTTTTATTATTTTATTCAACGATTACACTGTGTACATATATAGTTTAGAGATTGAATATGTTAAGTAATAAATGCAGATCAATCATTTGTAAACTTATAAAAATTTATTATCCAATTAATAATAAATAAACAATTTATTCTATTTTTTTTTATTTTTTGGTTTTCTATTCATATTTAAAGTTTTCTTGAAATGATTTAGTGTGTTTATGTGTATGAACAATCAATATTTATTTAATAATGTTGGAAATGTAATTTACTAGACTTATTTAGTTAAAGGAATATAAAACAAACCATAGTTAATGGAATATAAAACAAACCATTATTGAGAGGAGATATTGAAAGACGAATCAAAGGTCATGAAAGACAAATCAAAAGTCATGAAAGAATCCAAAGTTCATCTACTTATATTTATATTTGTATATTTATTTATTTATATATTTATATCTGTATCATGAAAAAAAAGAGAGACAATTCACAATTATCTCTAATTGCGCAGTATAATAGTGGTATCAGATAAAATATGCGAAACAAACAATATGGTGAGGCTATGCTCACTTCTATATTATTCAATGAAGACGAATTACATCTTTATATAGGAAAA